>BPLR01002815.1:0-93804 GCA_021605095.1 Caerostris extrusa
CTATATACTGAGGTTGTTTCATTTAAATGAATTTATAAATGTGATAAAAAACCCAACAATATGTCATTTTATATCATGGTAAGTATAGTATGAGTGCAATAAATATGTTTTATGGATACGTCATAAGATATTATTATATAATATCTTTATGATCGGAAATTATTTTGATAAATATTAGATTTGAGATAATAAAAAAATTCCTTTCACAGCTAAAACTTAGGACTTAGTTTAAAAGAACCCATATTCTCACAATAAATAAATAAATAATAATAATAATAAACAGTGAATTGTAACTGCATTGAAAAGTTAAGTACTACGAAGTCACTCATCAAATAAATGGCTTTATTTGCCCACTGAAAATGTTTTATTCTATTTACTTTGTAAATATTATAATTTATCCCTCGCTTTGTAACTTAACACCAAGGATACATAGACTGCACTCCGCGAGTAGCATATGGCAGGCTGTTACTTGCTAGATGCCGGCTTCACCATATGTCATTTAGTCATACGATAGGCGAATTAAAAAACAAAAGCAAATTCCGATTTTGAGAAGAGAAGTGAAAAGCAGGAACGTGATCTGACATTAATTTAATAAAAAGAATTGTAATAGTAAAACAAAATTATTGCTAAATATTTATAATATAAAATTAGGACGTAAGAACTGTGTTTTCTGAGTTTCAAAAATTTCTTGCTTATTAATATATGGGGTTTCCAAAATATGTTTTGGCTAAAACTGAGCTGTATGAAGTAGATGTGGTGGTAACAGGATAACTTGCATTGTATTGCACAAACATGTTTGATGTTGATCACACGTATTTGGGATTGATTTTTTTTAAGATTATTATTAAAAATTAGAAATAGAAATTTAGTTAATATATTTTGCAACATTTGATGAGAAAATTTATTTAAATATTTAAATATTGGTGAAGTCAATATAATGTCGAATCCAGATTCTTTATTTTGTTTATTGTGCACTGTTATTTACTTTGCGGTCTATTGTTTTGTTTATTTTTGTATAGCTAGTTGGATTTCTGAACTAAAGAGCTTGCTTTGAAAGCCCATAAAGGATAGTGAATTAGCTTTTTAAGTATGTTGGGTTTGAGGACGATAATGCAGAAGGCTGGAAAGTCCTAGCCGTTGGGCTTGAGCAGAGAGTTTGATTTGGTTTGTCGCTCTACGGTCATTTTGTGCACACTTGAGGATAATTAGACTGGGACCTACAGTTTAACGGGGATTCGAACCTCTAACTTTAACATCCATGTCACCGTCAGGTTTCGAACCTGAAGTCTATGGTATCAAATGCCAGAGCGCTGGCCAATTAGCCATCAGGCCAATGAGGGAGAGGGAGGAAGAGTGCGCACCGGCAGATCGCTTTGAGGGTGTGTGTTCAAGGTATGGTACCACAATGTGAGTGTATTGTTGTTCTGGATAATGTTGATTCTGTTACGAATCTACCGTTAAAAGCTATGATCTAGCGACGACCAACAAGCTGGCATTTGCTATTTCTACCATCAAATTAACGTTAATATAAACGACCTTAAGGGTGTGTGGGGTTTTTTCTGCGTATCTTTTTTTATTGGTCGGGTCCTCTTCCCTAAAAAAAATGGTTTCAAAATTCTGAGTTATGTCATGGAAAAGTTATATTAGATGGACACACTATAGCTGTGAATGTTAAAGGAGTAGTATATCTCGAAAGCAAGAATTTTAATTCCTAATTTACCATTACTGCAAAGTGAACATATCTAGATTTTATCTACTAGCTTGGTGCATAATTATCAAGCGTTTTAAACAATAATATCAGGCGTTCTTGAACACTATTTATTATGAAATGAGAGCTTACGACGAATATGACGAATATGAATATGATTATCGACACGCATTTTTATAGAAAAACTGAAAGTAGGATATTTTCATTCATAAATTTATTAAATATTGTAAATTTTTATTAAACATAGCACGTCAAAGAAACGCCTGATAATTATGCACCAACCAATATTTATCCCGTATTTATGAATATTTTTTTTGCTTAATTTGCAATTGATATAAAATGAATAAAAATCCACTGGAAACGCTGGAAATCCTTTTTCCCCCTAAAAAATGTTTAGTTCAAATTAATTAAATCAAAGTATTAAAACTATAATTAATAATAATAATTACCCCCCCTTCCCCCCAATTTTTATCTTCAAAATCGTTTTTGTGACGCTAAAAATTTTCTTAACACGTATTCAAGTTGATACAAAAGATATATTCACATTATGAATCTAGTGTAAACAGAACCTATGAAAGTTTGTCAAAATGCCAGCGAAAAATAGGACCCGAAATAATTATTGTTTTTTTCAATAAAGTAAATCTAAAATAAATTAAATTCTCACTATCTTTAGATTTTTAGATACAAAATTGCGAATGCATAAAAAATGTTACAAACCTTTTGCATTTCGAGAATTAAAACTTCGTACATATTAAAAGATTTATGGAAAAAAACGTATATATATATATATATATAAAGTTATATTTAATATGCATAATATTTATTTTAAATATTCGATGATTAAATGATTAATTAATTTAATAATTATATTAGGCTTAATCGAATAATAATAATTAATTCGACTAATATTTAATAATTTTAAAAATAAAGATAATAAATAATATATATTCAAAACTAAAATCATTAATGGCAACACCAATAAAAATATTTGAATTTTTATGAAATAAATATAAATTAGATATAAAATGAACTTTTCTCCTCCAATTTAGAAAAATAAATTATGAAGGAAAAAAATGATCAAATAGAAGAAGATATTTAAAAATATTTACTTTTCTTATTATTTAAGTTATCTATATTGGAATATCTTTATGTTGAATTTTTATTTCATAAAATTTATTACTAAATTATCATGAACAGACAGAAAATCCATTCATAAAATCAAATCCAATACCTCAAATAAAATTCTGAATTCACTTTTACAACATGATTTTAGCAGTTTCGAAAGGCCAAGAAAAGGAAAATATTTTGCAAAACCATTTAGAACGATTAAAAATTTAATGTTATAATACCCATTTACATTGTTAAGATAAATAAATTTTATTAATAGAAAAACTTTCAAAAATTTCTCGTTTCTTAAATATTCGAAATAGATTTTAATTTTTATCAACTGACTAGTTTTTTTAATATTGCAGAACATAAAATAAATAAATAACAATAGCTTCTGCTATTTCATATTATTTTTAACACTTAAATAATGTTCATAAAATTTTAATTGATGAACATCTGAACAATCTATAAAATATTCATTCAAAATATCACCCATGGGAATTTCCGAAGTTCTCCCTTTTCACGCCCTCCCACAAAAAAAACAATGAATAATAAAAATTTAAATAAATAATCTATAGCGGAAACTTTAAACGTAATTAATTTAAAAATGAATATTGAAATATTTAAAAAATTTAATTGTAGTGAAATTCTTATAATTCAAAATTTATTTACGCAATTAAGTTTAAAATGTGCATAAATCAAGTAGAATAACAATTAAAATTAATAATATTTTTATATTTAAGGACCTTAAATATTTTAGAAACTGCCAATATAATAAAAAATATTTTTTAAAAAATGCCATAATATTGAACGATACAATAATACGAAAAAAAATTTTTAGAAAAGTTTTTTATTTCAATGCAGACTTGCAAACAGCTTAGATCTGAAAGAATATTGAAAAAATTTTTCAGTTTACGCATTATAGAAAAAAATATTATAATTCCAAATTTATTTACGAAATTAAATTTAAATTGCATAAATCAAGTAGAATAAGGATTAAAATTAATAATATTTTTATATCATTAAGAAACTTACATTTTTAGAAACTGTAAATTTTAGAAACTGGAAAATTTTAGAAAATTTTAGAAAGTGTAATTTTTTGTTCAATTATCATTGTTTTTTAAAAGCTTTTTTTTAAAAACTATGATAATATTGAACAAAATTTTTTGAAACGTATTTTATTTCAATGCAGACTTGCAAAATTTATATCTGAAAGAAGTATTGAAAAAAAAATTTCAGTTTCGCATTATAGAAAAATTATTATAATTCAATATTTGTTTTGCAACTAAATTTAAAATGAGCATAAATTAAGTAGAATAACGACCAAAATTAAAAATATTTTTTTATATAATTAAGAAACTTACTTTTTTTAGAAACTACTGATATGAATATATATATATATACTATATATGTTTAAAAATTATGATAATATTGAACAAAATTTTTAGAAATGTGTTTTATTTCAATACAGATTTGCAACAGTTCAAATTTGAAACCATAAAAGGGCTCTAACTTCATATTGCACTTTGTTGTAATAATTGCACATGATAAACATTAAGTGTTTCAATTTTATATCCCTTTCCTATATTTTTACGCCAGGAATAATAATTCCCCATAAAAACTCTCTGGCAGGGGACGAAAAGAAATACCACCCCTACTCACCTCATTGAGTGCGGAAAAAGGCCCTGTGGAAGCCGCTATCTCACGTTCACGATCTAGTACGCTGTGTTCACTACTCGGCGATCCTGAGTACTACGTAAAAAATAAAAAAGGGGGCGGTAAAAAATCACGCACTTCTTACCCGCAGACGAAAATTTTCTGAAGGATTTCGGTGCGCACAATCACGGCGCAACTTTTCCCGCCAGTCGAGACCAAGTCACAGACTGTCCGGCAGCTGTGTTCTGCGTCTGCGCGAGGTGATGAGTTTTTGTTTGAAAGGAAGAGGGGATTGCATTTGCAAAGGGATGACCCCCTTTTTGGTTGATAAGATTGTTAAACACTGAACACATTGGAAACGGAAAATGAGAGAATACAATGTATCGGAAAGAACGTCGAACGTGTTTACTTCATTTTTTAGGATGTTGTAAAAGTTTCCGAATTACTTTGTAATATAAAATTACCATTTACAGCTAAAGGGATAAAATTAAAAAAAAAAATTACCTTAACATATTTATTACTTATAAAAATACTTACAAGGGCGCAATCAGTTTAAATAGCTTTCATGATAACATGTTGTAATTTTATCATTTGAAACGAGATAAAGAAATCATCCCTTTTTTTATTTTGTACATTTTTATTTCATTTATTCATGAATTTTTCTTAATATACTATAGTATATTAAAGATGTCAGAAGCTCGGTATACTACTGTGTCAAAAAAGTAAGCATTTTCAAGTTATTCCTGGGGCTAATGGAATTTCAATTTATTTTTTCTGTGTGAAATTCTTGACGTCAAAATATTCATTAGTGTTTGATTACTTGGCTTTGTGAGACACTAAAACTGATTCCAGCAATTTTTGAAATGTCTGAATTAATTGAACAAAGAACTTACATTAAATTTTGTCTATAACATAGAATGTTGCAGAAGGCATTCGGTGGGCATTCCTATATAGGAAAAGAAAATGTTTAGAAGTGGTATAAAATTCAAAGAAGGCAGAGAACGCGTTGAAGACGAAAAGCCCTCTAAAAATTCATCAACTTTAACCGACGAAGCTCAAAAAAAATTAAAGATTTGGTGCTTGAAAACCGTCAATTTACAATTAGAGACCTTGCTGCCGATGTTGGAATTTCAAAAGGATAGGTCAATTCCATTTATTTCCCTAAACTCAAAAGACCACTCCGGAGACACCTTTCTGGGTCGACTGAAAGATTCAACGTGAATCGCCGCGTGCTTTGAAGGTCATCCCCTGCCGATGACTTTTTAGCATGCCTTTAAGGATTGGAAAAAAAAGTTGGCATAAGTGCATTGTGTCCTAAATTACTTTTGCAGGCTATGAAATAAATTTGGAAGAATAAATAAAAGAGTTTTTGAAAAAAATAATTGGTCTTACTTTTTATTAGTATTCACGAAATGCATCAAAGTAAATCCACTTGTTCTTTTCATATACCTTGCTTATATTTCAATCGAATTATGCAGAATTAATTTTTAACTTAAAAATTAATTCTACCTAATTCAAGAGATGCGTCAATTTTGTACATTTTAGTTAATGACATTGTATTTCTTTGGCTGATACAGTTTGTATAATTTATTTTATTGATAATGAAACCTTTGAGGAATCATTATAACATTTTTTTTTTTAAATATAGAATGCGTAAGTCAAATGTAAAGAATTTATTTCATGCGTTATCGTAATTAAGAATTATCTGAGAAAACTGCAATAAAAGAAGTAGCTTTTCTAAATGACAGCGGAATGGACTCATTTTATCATATACAAGCTGGTCATTGAACTAGAAATTCGAGATCGAAATTTTATTGAACTATTTTTTGTCTGGATCGGTAGGGATGGAAAATGTATTTTTTCAATATATTCTATTTATTTATTAACATTTCAAAAAATCAATAAACACATTAATATTTAGAAAATATACACAGTCTTATAAAAGATTTTAACTTTGGAAAGCATATCACATTTATTCTTTTGCATAATTTTGGGGGTGCATTTAAATCTCTAAAATACCCTTATTATGTGTACATACTATGAATTACTTTGTAAGACAAAGATTCTGCTTTTTAATGGCCTGAGGAAATGTTGGAAAGATGAAGTCTGCATAGACAACTCAGGAAAAGTTTTGCAGTTATGTGTGAAATTATCGCTCATAAAAAGATCCATGACCTTCAGAGGACATGATACATGGACCTTGTGACCATACATGGATACATGTGTGTAAAGTTGTGAAAATCTTTACTAAAAGAGAACGAAAAATTTATAAGTTATAACATGCTCTGTGATTCTCTGCACTTTTTATGTATTGATATAAGTTCGGCCAAATCGTAGTTTAATGCTTTTGTTAATTACAGTACTGTTGAATCACCACAGTTCATGGTTGTGAATAATTTTTGTTTAATTTAAAGCATTAGCTTTCATATCATAAAGTTAATGCTTTCATACTTATGAAAGCATCAGTTTTCATATCATTTCATATCATAAAGCGATATGAAAGCATCAGCTTTCATATTGCTTTTTAGTTTCTTTTTTGCTTGAAAGTATTTGTTTTTATTCATAAAAACAATAAAAACGTAAAATATTTAATTCGAAAATAATAAACACAGGCTAATATTACACAACAACGTTAAACAATTAAATTTTTTTTCTTCTAATGCAGCTGGCAAATAGACCGTGATCTTCGCCATGAGGGCTGCAGCGATGTTACTCACTTTGCATTATCCAGGGGGCGCGTGTAGCTTGATGGTAAGCCACGGAAGCGGGAGTAACAATGCCCCCCGCAACGCTCCTAATAGGACCGGGACCTACGATTTAAAGTGGATTCCGAACCACTACTTAACACCCATGGGCAAAGCCGGAATTTGAACCCGATACCTGTGGTACCGAACGGCAGAGCCTAGCCATTCGGCCATCAGGCCCTTAAACAATTAAATAAACCCTTCAAAAATAATAATATTGGAAAAGTAACATTGATTAGGGTATATTAGTTTAGAACGCAAAACATGTTAAAATGTATTTTTTTCAATATATTCTATTTATTTATTAATATTTCAAAATCAATAAACACATTAATAATTAGAAAATATACACAGTCTTATAAAATTTTAATTTTTTATCTTTTCGTTGAATTGGAAATCGGTGATCGTTGGTGGCATTTCGCACCCAAACAATTTTCGACTATTTTTCTAGCTTCTTTCATGTTTATTATCTATCATCAAGTCAATTCCTCCCTAGCGATACGTGTGATGTATGTTGGCTTCAGTCAATCGCGAATATTTCGTTATCAACTGATGAATGTTATTGAAAACACACACCAAGAGTTTCTCAAATAACTTATATCGTAATTGGTAAAGAAAAAAATCCGCATTTTGTTTAATAACAATGTAACGAAATGTATAACATAACGGTTAAGAATTTTTTTGAACAATTTTAGATAAGCCAAATTCTTTAGTTTTTAAGGGAGAAAAATAAATTAATTCGTTATAACGCATTTTGTATACCGTATAAAAAGTTTGTTTAGAAAATTATGTGAAGTATTTTAATTTTTGAGAATAACATTAAATTTTATATTCTTTATAATTATAAATATTTTGTTTAATTAATGATATATAAAAAATTTGACACTTCTAGTGTTGTGTTTTATTAAATTTCAGATTAACAGTATTTATACAAAAACATAACAATTAATTAAAAATTACAATCAATTAAATCTGTTAGGCTTAAACACATTCATTCACTTTCATTTCAATTCAATTATTCATTCAATTCATGCATAGAATTCATGATATATTCCTCAACAGACATTTGATTATTAAAAAAATTTATATAAAAAATGTGCAGTATCTTTATTTCTAGTAATATAAACAGTATAGAAAAAAAGAAAATTATGATCAAAATATTCAGTTAGTAACTTTGTAAATATAATTTCACGAGCCCTTTTAGTATAGTTAAAATCAAACATTAAATAGGTTCTAAAAATAATTTAAATAATGTTAAGGCAAGCCATCATCTTCGGTAAAATACAGGAAAAACCATCAAATCATGATAAAATATATTAAAAATAATATGACATCGCAATATAGCATGATTTAGCCAACATCTGTGATGTCCACAAAAATTCTTTAAAATGCAGAAATGCAATTTCATGCAACATTCAACATGAGCGAGACTTGAAATCGAAATCAGTTGGGTAAAAGGCAACTGAATGTAAAATTTCTTGCACTATAAAAACTTGGTGACATGGTATATATATTTATCAAATGCGTTATAAGCAAATGCAACTATAGACAGCGACTATTGAACATTTGGAACATTGGCCAATATTCCTCAGAATTAAGGAACACTTCTCCAAAAACATTATATACATTTATAACTTTTTAAAAGTATCTAAGGTAATGTAAGGTAATCTAAGGTTTTTATGCAGTATACTTCAGATTATATGATCTGAAGTATACTGCATAAAAACCATCAATTCATGATAAAATACAATAAAAATAATCTGAAATCGCAATGTAACATGATTCAGCCAACCTCTGTGAAGACTGCGAAAATTCTTTAAAATGTAGGAGTGCAATTTCATGCAACATTTAACACTTGCGAGACTTGAAATCAAAATCAATTGAGAAAAAAGGTAGCTGAATATAAAATCTCTTGAGCTATAAAGACTTGGAACCATGATATATACATTTATCAAATTCGATATAAGCAAATGCAAATATAGACAACGAGCATTGAACATTTGGAGCATTAGCCGATGTTCCTTAGAATTAAGGAACATTGTTCCAAATACATTATGTACATTCATAACTTTTAAAATATATGTAAGGTAATCATATAATCTGAAGTATACTACATAAAAACCATCAACTCATGATAAAATATAATAAAAATACACTGAAGTGACAAAAGTCATGGGATAGCAATATGTAAATTTTCAGATGGCAGTAGCATCGCGTAGAACAGGTATAAATGCGCAGTGCTTTCGCAGAGCTTTCATTTCTGTTCAAGTTATTCATGTGAAGAGGTTTTGACGTGATGATGACCGCACGACGGGAATTAACAGACTTTGAACGCGGAATGTTAGTTGGAGCTAGAAGCATGGGTCATGCCATTTCGGGAAATTGTTAGGGAATTCAACATTCCCAGATCCACTGTGTCAAGAGTGTGCCGAGTATGAAATTTCAGGCATAACATCCCACCATGGACAGCGCAGTGATCGACCGCCTGCACTTAACGACCGAGACCGGCGACGTCTGCAAAAGAGTCGTAAATTCTAACAGACAAGCAACACTGCGTCAAATAACCGCAGAAATCAATGTGGGATGTACAAGGGACTTGTCTGTTAGAACTGTGCGGAGAAATTTGGCTTTCTTGGGCTATTCCAGCAGAAGACCGACTCGAGTGCCTTTACTGACAGAACGACATCGCTTGCAGAGACTCTCGTGTGGGCACGGGAGCATATCGGTTGGTCCCTAGATGAATGGAAAACCGTGGCCTGGTCCGATGAGTCACGATTTCAGTTGGTAAGAGCTGATGGTAGGGTTCGAGTGTGGCGCAGACCCACGAAGCCATGGACCCAAACTGTCAGCAAGGCACTGTTCAAGCTGGTGGTGGCTCCGTAATGGTGTGGGCTGTTTTTCATGGCATGGACTTGGTCCTCTGGTGCGACTGGACCGAACATTGACTGGAAATGCTTATGTTCAGCTACTTGAGATCACTTGCAGCCATTCATGGACTTCATGTACCCAAACAACGATGGGATTTTTATGGATGACAATGCGCCATGTCACCGGCCACAACTGTTCGCGATTGGTTTGAAGAACATTCTGGACAATTCCAACGAATGATCTGGCCACCTAGATCGCCCGACATGAATCCCATCGAGCATTTATGGGACATCATCGAGAGGTCAGTTCGTGCCCAAAATCCTGCACCATCAACGCTTTCACAATTATGGACGTCTATCGAGACAGCATGGCTCAATATTCTTGCAGAAGACTTCCAACGACTTGTTGAGTCCATTCCACGTCGAGTTGCTGCACTTCGCCGGGCGAAAAGAGGGCCGACACGATATTAAGAGGCATCCCATGACTTTTGTCACTTCAGTGTAATCTGGCATTACAACATAACATGATTTATCCAACTTGTATAAAACCACAAAAATTCTTTAAAATGTAGAAATGCACTTTCATGCAACATTCAACACATCTGAGACTTGAAAACGAAATCAATTGAGAAAAAAGGCAACTGAATATAAAATCTCTTGTGTTCTAAGGACTTGGAACTATGATATATATATATTTATCAAATGCGATAAAAGCAAATGCAACTATAGCTAATATATATGTTTATCAAATGCGATATAAGCAAATGCAACTAAGCTGATATACTATATATATATATATATATATCAAATGCGATATATGCAAATGCAGCTATAGCTGGTATATATATTTATCAAATGCGATTTAGGCAAATGCAACTATAGACAGCGACCATTGAACTTTTATATCAGCCAATGTTCCTCAGAATTAAGGAACACTGCTCCAAATGCATTATACACATTTATAACTTTTAAAAAGTATGTAAGGTAATCAACTAATCTGAAGTATACTGCATAACCGATATCTAGATGAGTTGTAAGATGGTTTTGAGAAAAGCTACTTTAAATTAGGAAAAAAGTAAATAATAAGTAAACATAAAATTTAAAATGAAACTTTATTTCTGATATTGGGAAACATTACAAATATTGAGATTTCTGGGCTACTGAAATGATTCATAAGCTTACGAGTCATAAAGTTTTACAACAGAAAGATTTCGGAGCAACCAACTTTTCTCCTCGTTTTTCTTTCATTTGAAAGATTCTCAATAGAATAATAAATCAAATGTCTTCATAAGTCACAAGTTTAAAATAGGTTTTTAGGTATACAAAATCATTATCAGTAAAATCCACTGGTTTCTTAATTTTTTTTTTGACTCATGGACATTTTTGCCAGTAAGAGTATCTTCTTAGCCAATAAAAATGAAACCCACAGCCAGTCTTCTAAAATAAATTTTTTAAAGACATAACGTAAAATCAAATATATCTAGATTTATTAAAAACAATTATTAAACAAAATTTGGTGCTGTAATAATATACAGTAGAACCTCTGTAAAAGTCGAACTTCAAGGGAGATGCCAAATAATTCGAGTTATAGAGTTTTCGACTTATGGAGGATTTCGACTTGTAGATAAATATTCGACTTGTAGATAAATATTCGACTTGTAGATAAATATTCGACTTGTAGATAAATATTCGACTTGTAGAGGTTTAGCTTCTTTCTAACTTTTGAGTTAGAGGCAAAATAAATAAAAATTCAAGTTACAGGGGTAATAAACATGTTTATTTGGAACTTAAAAGTTATATTATGTTCTACAAAGAAAAATCAAAGTAATTCCGAAACAACCTTAAAATTAAAAATATTATGTATTAAAAAAAGTCAGTTATTATTATTATTATTATTATTATTTTGCTTTACACAATTCGATCGTTATCTATAGCATTATCTAAGCTATAAAGAACAGAAAATTCTTTTTCTTCCGAGTTGCTATTTCATAGAATTGGTTATTCTATTTACTATATACTCATACATTGTTTTCTAAGAAACAATGACGTGCATTATCGGCAAATCCTTAATGTCGGTAACTTATTTTTCTTCGAGCTATAGAGGTAATTTGTTTGCAATGATCGAGTTGTAAAGGTTGTAAAAAAGTTGTAAAATCAAACATTGCTAATGTTCGAGATACAGAGGTCCAATTTTTTTCTCCGAGTTACGGAGGAAAATATATACCAAAATGGCTTGTGGGGATTAACTAATTATTTCGACTTATAGAGGGTTGAAATTTCGAGTAATGGAGTTTTTGGGCTTGAAGGGAAGGGAACAAAATATTTTTTCGAGTTGTGAAGGTTTTCGATTTATCGAGGTTCGACTTAAACAGGTTCTTCTGTATTTGTTTTTCCTCTAAGGAATGCATAATAATAAAATATAATAGAAAAATTCATATTTTATTAATAAAAATTGTCAAAACAAACTTTTTTTGCATAAAATTATTATAAAAACAATATGTTATTTACATTGATAATCACTATTGTATATTGTTCGATAGCTCGGACACACAAAAATAAACTTAATCTTCGACACAGACACGAAGAAATGAATGGACTGTATAAAATCTCCTTTATTTCGGCAGCCATCAAGCTCGAAGATGGACTTACAACCTTTCTCGTTGGTTACACTTATTGAACTCTTTTACTTATGCAGCCATCAAGCTCGAAAATGCACTGCCACACGACCATTCTCTTTGGTCGTAGTTGTTCAACTCATTTAGTTTATGCAGCCATCAAGCTCGAAGATGCACTGCCACACAACCTTTCTCTTTGGTCGTTGAGTTTCAACTCCTTTATTTATGCAGCCATCAAACTCGAAGATAGACTGCCACACAACCTTTCTCTTTGGCTGCAGAAGTTCAACTGACTCTTACATTCTTTCTCTCCCCTGCCAGACACCCCCCACAGACAGGGTGTTTTTCTGGGCATAGGGCGTTGACCTCCCTAAAGCAGGGGACATGGGTTTCGACGTAACATATTTAATAATATTTATAACTACTGCTTTCTAATACAACATAAACATTAATGCTAGATTTAATTAAAGGTCGGTGAAAAAAAAAGAATTTCTTTTCTTCCAAGGGCCCTGGCCCCCTGAATCAAGTCTACGGTCCTTCAAGAAGTTCATAGAACCCTGATTAAAAATGAATAGTGTAAAACCTTTTAGGCTTTAAAGTCGCAATTACCATGGTCTTTTTGAGCAAGTTACTCTTTTGCATAGATATCTTTTGATGCACATTTTAAATTCAAATTTACATAGTCATTTAAATTTTTCCAAAACTTAATGACCATTATATATTGCAATAAACAATAGAACATAAAAAGTTAAGTAATGAAAAGGAAATTATTTATGGCCTAAATCATAAAACCAAATATACCGAAATGTCTGAAAGATTGTTTTTCCCCTTTTCGTATTTTGAATAAAACAAATGAATACATGAAATCTGTTTCTTCAAATCTTCGTAGCGGTCAGGTGGCCAAGTGGCTGGCGCTCTGGCCTTTGGTATCCCAGGCTTTAGGTTCGAATCCTGGAGGTGGCATGGATGTTTGTTAGTGGTTCGGAATCCACTTTAAACTGTAGGTCCCAGCCTGTTTAATCTAAAAGATGACCGTAGAGCGACAAACCAAACCAATCAAATTTTCTTGCTCAACAGCCCCTTAGTGGAACAAGATCATCAGCCTACTGACAAATTTCGAAACAGGAGATGTTTTTCTTTTCACGGGGTAGCGTTATCAGAATTACGCCCAACGTTCTACGGTTATATTAGAGCAGAACCTACGTTTTAAAGTAGATCCAAACAACTACAGGCATCCATGGCAGAGCCAGGTCTCTCCCCGAAATCTGTAGCACCGAGAGCCAGAGCGCTAGTCACTCGGTCATCAGGCTCTAATATTCGGTGCTGGTTTTTTGTCGGAGAGAATAAAGGTAGAAATTTTCTTAGTAATAAAAACTAAATTATCGTTTTGTGTTACATCTTTCCATTTATGGTCAAGATATATTTAATGCTGGAATTCAGCCTTGATAAAGCTACTTTGGAGAGAGTGTGTTTGCAGCAGTAGAAGAACTTATTATATTGTCCAATTAAGAGATATTTATGTGTCTTCGAGAGAACAGATCATCAACCACAGATGAGGAGGATCAGAATTTCCGGAAAGGTTTGGTTTATCTCACTACGGTAATTTTATGCACACTTTAGGCTAATTAGACCAATTGGCCACTTTACGGAAAGGAGTCACAGAAGAGACGAGTTTAATCTTTGAGATGAAAAGATAGAAGGTGAGGGAAAAAAAGGAGTTGAAAGCCCGATACAGAAAATATGGAAACTGCGGTGATGGTGTGGTACCTGTCTATATGATCCTGCCAGAAAATTCCAGCGTAGATGTTTCTTCAAACAGAAATTATGGACTGGAGGCATAAAAACATATCTGTCAAATTATGTTGGGGGATTACAATTAGTTTTCGAAAAGAAGCACTTATCAGAATGATTTGATATTTTACCTGAATATACATAAAAAATGGGATTTTGGTGGCAAAAAAGAAAAAAATAGTTCAAAAATTGGCCGTAGATGTGCTACGCTCATCATAAGATGCTGAGTAAAAGACGTGACAATAAGAAAATCGAAAAAATTTAACAGAGATAAATCGCAGAAACACTAACCATAAGGAAAAAGGCCTGATAAATTGGCTGTTACGACTTGCTAAAAATGTTCAATTTGCTGCCCACTGTTTTTCCTATGAGGTGAAAGTGCACTACAGATAGAGGGGCATCAGGGGTGGTGATATAAATGTGTTGTGTAATGCGGTTTTTCAACTCAGCTAACTACTGTACACAACATTTTTAGATGACCTCACAGCCAGAAGTCACAAAGGTTCAAGTCAAGCTTTTGAAAAATGCGACTGATAATCTGTCATTGCCAAAATGGAGATTCAGCAGTTGCTTCAGTGGTGTTGCAATATATGGAGGAGTGCCATCTTGCATTAAAATTGTGATATCCACACATCTGCACTGTTGAAGTACTGAAATGAGCTGATTGCACAAAAGAGATTCATAATATGTTTCATTGATGGTAAAGGTTACAAGATCTAAAAAAATGCTAATAATAAACGCTGCCTTAAGCCTGCACCTTACACTAACCTTTGGAAAATGAAGAGGCAATGTTTGCATTTGGAACGGATTCCCTTTTGCCATATGCGTTTTGCATTTTGCTCTGCAATTTTGTGTATTAACAAAACCTTGGGCTTCCTTTATCCACAAAAATGTTCCATGACCATGCATTACCCACTTCCATCCAAGCAATAAATTGCAGGAAGAAATGTTCTCGTATTGGCAGGTTCTCAAGAACCAACTTTTGAACAAGAAGAAAAACTTTGTGTGATAACATTACAGAATGTTTCACAAAAGTTTACAAACCATGTTGACAGGCATGTCTAAAATGTCGGCCATTTCCCTGAGCATTGCACTTTCCCAAATGACTGATTGATGTTTCCTGCAATGCTGCAGCCATAGCCACTTGCAAAGTGCGGCGCGCATGTCATTTTTAATTTGTATCTGACAAGTATAACGCCATCTATATGTCACTTTTTGAATTATTTCTTCTCTTTTGCCAAGCAAAATTCCACTGCTTTATTAGTCAAGTGCAATATCAGGTCATTCTGACTAGTGTTTCTTTTTTTTTTTACAGCTTTTTAATTATAATCACCCTGTATAAACCAACCATCATTTTTCAGAGAAAAGTTCCTTCCCAGAAGCGTTTGACTGGATGGCCTTAAGACAATTTTACTGTTTTATTTTATAATCAAGCGACAAAATAATAAAGTTTCCTCCTCACTGGCGTTGATTTCTATTCTCTATTCCTCTGAGAATGACATGTATCTTAGTTTGTCAGTAATTTCCATTATTTTATTTGGTGGGCCCTCAGTACTTTGCCCGTGGCTTCGGTGATATATACGTACACACGAAAAGAGTAATTTTAAAAATTAAAAGTAAATGTTAACAATTTGAAAAAATATTTCATATATCGTGTATAACGTTAAACATGCTTAAGATATAAATTTCTATTATACCAGTTTACTTTATTATGTATTTACACGAAAAACTGTTTTATAATATTATATTTCACTTTATATAGTGCAATTTTTTATAAATGTTTTTCAATAACGTATTAATTTTTAGTCAACAACAGTACTATTTTTAATCTCTAAAGTAGGCATAGTGTCATCATAATTGCAGAAAACCAAGCAAACTTGCAACATTTAGCTAAAACTGCAAGGTACCAGGCTTAAATCGACGATATTTATTTAGAACCTTCCTCAAAATATTCATTTCATTTCAGCACTGTAGCATTTTTCCCACGAGAAGAGATTAACATTTCGTTTCCAAGAGAGAGGAATGTATATTCTTTAACAAGTACATAATAACCTATCACTCAAATTTGGCGATAAGCAGTGTTGTGGATATTTATAGCACGTGCATGAGAACAAATCACTCAGATCTGATAGCAGATAATTAGTATCTGTATCAGCATGAACTACACCATGAGTTGTTCCATCATGATTGGTGGTAGACCAAAAGCTGAGAAAATGTATATTCCAATGAGAAGTGAGGAAAGCTGACCTCACCTCTCTGGACGGATTTTCTTAAAGGAAGATTTTTGGAGAAAGAGGGTATTCTGCGACGAGTCGACGAGAAGTGATGACTTTTTCTCTGAAGTGATTGAACAGGCCGGAGTTCCGCCTGATATCAAAGTGCCCCCTTGTGGTTTCGTGTATCACGCCGTGTGATAATTAATGTCTGCCGCAGACCTGATGAAATAGATTTTGTCATAAACTTCAGAACTCTGAAAGTCTCCGTCCTTAGAGTTAACTGCACTTATAAATCTATTGATATCTTTAATTTTAATTTTTTTTTTTTTTTTTGTAAATCATAAGTTGTAAATAGAGTTCTGTATTTATATATATATAAGTGTGTGTGTGTGTATGTAGTGCTTGTAAATAAAAATTAAAGTGTTCCCATGAACCTGTAAGTGGCCCTCTTCTTGAAGCCGTTATAGGTTTAGTATAGGGCGAGAAGTTACAACATCATTTTTCTTTACTTTCTACAAATACCTACAAAAATTTCAAGAATTTCCTAAGATTTTTTAAACTTAATATCCATTCTTAGTTTGAGGTTGCTTGAAAAAACGTTTTCAAACTGCATAAAATTTTCTGCCAGAGGACAATTTGTAATCTTACAAAAAAAAATAATTATTTAGTATAGGACGAAAAAAATAACTTTTAGATAAAAAAACGAAAAATTAAAATTCATCTATTTAAAATATACTGAAAGATACTTCTCCAAAGAAATCACAATGACTAAAACAAATTACATAGTATAGCCATTGTATAACATAAACGTATAACTGTCAAAGCATCCAACTAACTAGATTTCAGATCTCTCTCGTATAATCAGTTACCTATCACCAATGTCTTCCATCAAATCCCATTTGACCACATTTCGAATCTATCTTCTTCATACGCTCCATTTCTTCCCCCTTCCCTTCGGTACTTTCTAAAATTCCTCCGCAAACTGATCTCTTTCCTTCTCGGAATCAAGAAAGATAAAATACGTATGAATAAGAAAGGAAAACGCAGTCTGTGAACTATTTGTTGGAAAACACTGGGCGAAGTTCCAAGATATCCAGTTTCTTCCGCGCCTTCCCATCGTTGTCTCGCGTGACTCAGACATCCAGAAGTTAAAGAAGAATAGCAAACCCCTTTTCGAAGCCAGGTTTTCTAAACTTATCGATTGTTTGCAAAGAAAGAAAATTTGCATCATTCGAGTTAGCCACCCAGAATACTTTAATTTGATTTTTTCTCCCTAGATTCGATTTTTTCAAAGAAACCTTATATATCTTAATGGAAAAAAGTACTTTGTAGATTGTACCCCCCTCCCATCCACCGAAATTTCACGTTACGGAATAATTTTCAAGAATATGCATAGTTAAAACAATGTTATTTAAACTTAAACCAAAAGAAACGCGAATAAATTATATGTGCTATTATCAGACTACTTAATATGAATTAATTCAATACGCATAATTATCATATTTTTTACATGAAACAAATATTAAATGAATATTGTTGGAATATTATTTGGAATATAATAAAGTGAACAAATATCTCCTTTAGGAAGGACAGTCCTTCTTTGTAAGTTCTGCATTAAATGTTCGATGTTTGAAAACTATTCTGTAAATCTCCATATTCAATTGATGTCGTTGCATGTGAAGTGACATTTTCATTTGATAATTATTGAAGAAACAAATATTAAATACTTCTATCATTTAGAATATTAATAAGAACAAATCTCCATAGTCCTTCAATGAACTGATGTCCTCCTTTTCGATATTTGAAGACGATCTGCATATTCAACTGACGTTGCATGTACAAATATGACATATTTGCATTTGACATAGCAGATAATTAACCTTTTTTTACATGAAACAAATATTAAACGACTTCTATCATTTGCAATATTAATAAGGTGAACAATCATCCTCCTTTAAAAAGGACAGTCCTCTTTTTGTAAGTTCTGTAAGACTATTCTGTAAATCTCCATATTCGATTGATGACAAGCCAATACTTTGTCATCAATGAAGTACATATTTGCATTTTGACACATAATTATCATGTTTTTTTTTTTTACATAAACAAAGATTAAATGATTTCTATCAATTAGAATATTAGTAAGAACAATCATCCTCCTTTAGGAGGACAATCCTCCTTTTAACTTTTGCACTAAATGTCCTCCTTTCCGATATTTGAAGACAATAAATATATAATATTCTAAATAATAATAATAATATTCTGTAAATCTCCATATTCGATTGATGCTCAGTCAATACGTTGCGTGTGAAGTGGCAGATTTGTATTTGACATGACACATAATTATCCTGTTTTTTCACATGAAACAAATATTAATTGACTTCTATCATTTGGAAAATTAGTTAGGTGAACAATCAGCTTCCTTTTGGCAGACCTTCTTTTGTAAGTTTTGCACTAGATGTCCTCCTTTTCGATATTCTGCAAATCTCCATATTCAGTTGATGTCGAGTCAATGCGTTGAGTATGAAGTGACATATTTGTATTTTACATGGCGATTCATCTAAGCTAGGGAAAGTATGGCGCGATGCGATTATGTGATTCATGAGCTCTACACAGAAAATTTACAGACTGGAAACTAAGCAGGAAACTTTGAGAAAGTGCATCGTGCGCAAGTAGTTTTGTTTCATACCGAAACACGGCACAGCACATACGCAGGCTGTACTTACTTCTTTCTCAATGAATATTCAATCATACACAGGTAAGCACAATTCAAGTTTTATTTATTCATCATCTATTTAATAATTTCCAAATATACACATTTTGATTCATAAGCTTATACAACTCTGTTGTCAACAGAAATGTAAAATAATTTAAATCTAAAATTTAGTGGGATTTATGCACAAGATGATGCTAATTAAATCTTCTCTAGGGATGAGAGATTGTAAACTAAACGTCTTTGAAATAATAGCTAATTATAGAGTTGTGTTTTATATTATTATGTAATAATAATATTATTACGTAATTTTAATAATTAATTTCCTTTATTCACAATGTGCTTTTTGCTCATGTAGTTTTATAATTATTTTTTAATTTTTAATTTCCTTTAGGGATGGGGGAAAAAAGAGGAAATATTTGTACGATAAGTTGAAAAAAAGAATTTCCATACTCAGATACCATTGCTTTCTGCAATATTTGCAACGATGAATTTTGTACTGCAACCACGGACAGAGCAGATATTACGATACACTTGACCATTAACAAGCAGAAGCAATCATTAAGAATCGGCCAAATCAGAGCACATGAAGACCCATCCAGACGAGAACACGATTCGAGTCGAGTCACCCTGAGGGGATCTCGCTCCGATCGTCTCCGTCTGACCGCGAAAAGCAACCCGCGTTACCTCTGACTGTGAGTGACAGCTGGTCATAAATGGTGGCCCCTTTGATGTGAGGAAGAAACCGACTCTTGCCGGACAGAGCTCGAAAGACATGATTTTCTGTCAAACCGGTTTTTAATGGGTTAGCGAAAGCCATTCGTCCCTCATACATTCTCATCTAGACGAGGCTTACGGGACGAATAGTTTTCACAAACCCATTAAAAACCGATTTGACAGAAAATCATATGTTTTCGCCCTCTCTCCAGCAAGAGTTGGTTTTTCCGCACATCAAATGGACCCCATTTACGACCAGTTGTCACTGACAGCCTGAAGTGACGTGGGTCGCTTTTTGCGGTCAGACGAAGACCCTCCGAGCGAAAGCCACTCGCCTTTTGTGTGTTCTCGTTTGGACAGGCCTTTAGATGCATCAATTTAGAGTTGTTGAAGTCATAAGCTTTTCTAAATCTCCAAACTATTTTAAAGATAAAAATAGAGGGGACATTTGCATGTCATACCATAATCCACATTCAAAATTTTCTTAGTATATTATAACTAAATTATTAAAAAGGCCTCACAAAGCTAAATTTTCATGAGTCAAGACAAAATACGAGGCCATTATTAAATCAGTAATTAAAAATTATTATATCTGAATATATACAGAAGACTTGAAAGCTGCAGCAACTTTAAATGATGTATTAAATCAAAATGAAACTAAATTGTATCTGATCTTCTTCATTGGTGCAACAGTCCCATTGTGGGCCAAGGCCTACGGGAAAATTTCGAGACAGGAGATGTTTTCTTTTTACGGGGTAAGGTTGTCAGCTCTACACCAAACAGTCATATTAGACCGGGACCTATGGTTTAAAGGGATTCCGAACCACTACAAATATCCATGGCACCGCCGGGCCTCAAGACGGAAGCCTGTGGCACCGAGCATCACAGCACTAGCAAATCGATCATCAGTCCCCTTGTATGTTCTAGTAAGATATTAAAGGTTAAAAAGTATTAAATATCGTACTGGTATTAAATGCAATTACTAATACTAGTAAGGCAAAAAGGGTATTTAAATAAAATTTAAAATACATTAAGAGCGCAACTGCTCAACTTTTGTCAAACCCTCTATACGCCCAAAGGAAAACAATTTGAAATACAAAGTTATTGCACTAACTGCTGATAATACAAACAGAAAATTTAGAGGCGCAGACGCAAAGAGGTTAATAATTTATGTGTTACATTACAGGAAAATACTACGAATAAGTTGAAACATATTTTGTCAAATGCAATCAACATGGCGTCAAGTGCCATGCCAATTGATTTAAACCTAAAAATAACAATTTAAACATTTTAACGTTCTTGTGGCAACTTTGAAACAATTTTGTGAAGAAGCGAATCTCGAATAAAATTTATTTTAGGATATTCAAAAGTTACAGGGCATAGGAACTGCTACAAGGTATGTTCTACAATTACTTGAGCTCTCCATTCATATTTTATAAGTTTGGACAGATGCTCTAAAATCTTGAATCGTTTTTCAATAATGAAATATCTGTGATATTAATGTATTTTTTGCATAACTAAGCATTTATATGTGACCAATAAAATTCAAAAGATTGAAGGTGAACATATTTTAGTTGTAGAAGTTAATCTAATTTTGAATGACTTTATCCATTAAGATACAGTTCGATTTGAAGAAAACATTTTTCTTTTGATTATAAAAAGAAATCGTTAGATTTAGATGAATCAAATCTAGGCATAAAGGAAAATTTTATCAAAGGAGATCAAAGGTTTACCAAACATATTTTCAACATATGAAGAATGATCTGAAACAAACATGATGGGAATTAACAGTTTTCAGTTGTGCTTTTCCATTTATTTCATCAAGCATATTGGATATATTTTGAATCTTGGGTTGAGTTTTTTTTTTAATGTCAGACTATAAAATAGAAAAGACAATTGTCTCTTTGAAGAAATTAGAAGACGTGCATTTAAATTTTGAAAAACTGAAAATTGACTAAAAAAATTGATAGATAAGAAAATAAACACATTGAAATTGATAAAAGATGAGTGGAAAAATATTCAGCCATTTCAAAAATGAACGTATTCCATGTGAAAGTGTATTGATTCTTATTCAATTTACGTTTTCCTACCTTGGAATTAATGTAGCAGTTGAAAGGGTTTTTCAATTGCTAATGGTCTTTCTTTTGATAAGTAAGAAATCGACATTGATTATTGATATAGCTGTAGCTGTAGCATTTGCCTTAAAATTCAATATGAAAGATATTTCTTGTACAAATATTTCCAATATATAGAAGAAGAAGAAGAGATTTCCAATATATAGAAGAGATATTAAAGGATGATACATTGACAAAAATATTCGTTCAATGAAAAACTACTCTTTTAAATAATACTTAGTAGGCATATAAGCATAACTATAATACAAATGTTTTGTTATACATTATAGTGTATTCTGTATTATTGAATAAAATGTTTCTTTTCATTTATGATATTTTTTTTTCTTCAATTTATTTGTATCCTCTTTTTCATTGTAAAAAATTAGTCACCTAAATATTAATATTGAAATTTTCCAAACTTTTGAAAAGATATAATTATAGTTATCTTTCGAGACCCTTTTAGTTATCTTAATATGATTTTTTGTGATGTATAACAGTATTAACGTACATCAATCAACATCGACATCAATTATACATGCATTGTATATTTTTATATATATCTTCGGCAGAATTTTTTCAACTGATTCGGATTATAAGCAAAAGATAAAACTGTCCAGCTCGTTTGAATAATAAAAAGTATTGTGTTCTATGACATTATACTGAAAAAAAATAGAAGTATGTTAAAATACTTTTGTTAAATCAAAAATGTTATATTAACTTAACTTATATAAAATGCTATACTAATTATTGTCCTTCTAAATCTTATTTAGAAAGAAAGTCATAAATGTCATAAAGATATACATTGCATATACTAAAATATTATTAAATAGTATATACTAAGAATTTTTTTTTAATTCTGTGCGTTTAATGTAAGTTACAAGATAGGCGTTGTCAAATGAAGATAATCACATTACTCTTATAATTTGGTTACTCTTATCATGTAATGTTTAGAAAAACGGAATAAACAAAATATAAAAGATATAACTAGAGGTTATCGCGTTTTTTTTCTATTCTCTATACTGATGTGTTTTAGAAATGGCCAGGGATGTTCTAGAAATTTCAGTACTCAAAATAAGCATAACGTAAGTCACATGTACATTATGGCTGATATAGCAACCATGTCCAGCTTTTTGATTACTAACTGAAATTGCCATTGTAATTGGTTATGGGTATAATTTAACATCAGATACTTTCGCGTATTTAATCTTTGGTTCTTAATTCAATTTGTGGATTTATAATCGTGTATGTAGCTTCAAAGATACTGCATAAGCAATACACTAGTAAACAGAATTTTTTTTTTTTTTATCATGCTGATAAATATGTGGACTGGGATCATAAAATTTGAAGCATATTGTAAAGTAAAGAATTGGACAGACAATTTCTGATGAATTTTCCGTCGATAGTCGATTTCTACTATTCATCTCATAATATGAGTTATTTAAGTTCGATTCTTTTTTTTTTATGAATCTTTCCTTTACTATCTATTGTATGATCCAATCGTATATCGTCCAATTCGATATCCAATATCGTTTTATCGTTATCTTTTTTCAAATTCATTTTAAATTTCAGTTAAATAATGTTCTGCTTAATAATTTATAAGGAACGCAGACGCTTTTCAATATAATTTATAATTGATACTGTTCGAAAAAAAAAACACAGTTTCATTAGAAATAATGCGCATCCTTTAAAATGAAAAATGTATAGATTTCGTCTCAAGAAAAATCAAATTAAGAAAACGTTTTACTACTCTCTAAAGTAAAAATAAGGTTTATGGCAGTAAAAGTTAGTGTAAGTTTGTTTAAAACGTTTTTACGTTTTACAATCTCTCTTTATAAGTATCTACTTAATAAAGAGAGATTGAAATGGTTAATCAACGCTCCTCTGTGGTATAAATATGCCATAAATGACTAGCAAAATTTTTATGGTAATAACTTATATAATATATACTTATAATATACTTATATAATATACTTAATAATATATAAAAAATTTTATGGTATAAAAATTTTAATGCAGATAACAAAATGATATTTATGGGACAAATATATTATACTGATTAACAAGTGATTAAGTTTTCAAGAAATTTGGGTGCATAGATCCTGAGAAATCAGTACCCAGAACAACCACCTCTGGCTGTAACAACAGCATTTATACGCCTGGGCATAGAGCCAAACAGAAATTGATACCACGTACACGTACAGATGCCCATGCAGCTTCAACGCGATGGCACAGCTCATCAACCGTAGTGACCGCAATAGATCTGGTGAACGTGCAGGCCAGGGCAACAGCCGAACATTTTCCATATCAAGGAATATCCGTACAATACCGGCAACATGCGGTCGTGCATTATCCTGCTGAAACGTAGGGTTTCGCAGGGCTCGAATAAAGGGTAGAGCCCCAGGTCGTAACACACCAGAAATGTAATGTGCACTGTTAAAAGTGCCGTCAATGCGAACAAGAGGGGACCGAGACGTGTATCCAATAGCACCCCATACCATCACGCCAGGTGATGGACCAGTATGACAGACGATGAATGCACGCTGCCAATATGCGTTCACTATGATGCCGCCAAACACGGATGCGACCATCTTGATGCTGTGAACAGAGCCTGGTTTCATCTGAAAAAAATGACATCTCGCCATTCGTGCGCCCAGGATCGTCGTTGATCACACCATTGAAGACACTCCCGATCTGTGATGCAGAGTCAAGGGTAGCCGCAACCATAGTCTCCGAGCTGAGAGTCCATGCTGCTGCAAACGTCGTCAAACTGTTCGTGCAGACTCGTGTTGTCTTGCAAATGACCCCAATTCTTGACTCAGGGATCGCGATGTGGCTGCATGATCCATTAAAGCCACGCCGGTAACATGTCTGTCTGCTCTGCTGCTAGTGATAGGGGGCCGTTGAGATCCAGCACAGCGTTCCATATTACCGTCCTGAACCCATCTATTCCATATTCTGCTAAAAGTCATTGGATCTCGACTCGATCTCTCTTGGCAGCAATACTGCGATACGATAAACCGCAATCTGGGTACGCTACAATTCGATCTTTATCAAAGTCAGAAACGTGCTGGTACGCATTTCTGCTTCTTACACGAGGCATCACAACAAACTTTTCACCAGGCAACAACGTTCAAATGCAATTTGTGTATGAGAAACCGGCTGAACAATTTTCTCATTTAAACCCATTGTAAGTGTAGCTACCGGCGCCTGCTTTGTTGAATGCGCTGAAAAGCTAATCATTTGCATATCACAACAACTTCTTTCCGTCGTTTAAATTTCACATTTGTAGCGTGTGGCCTTCTTGGTGTACAATTTTAATGGACAGTAGTGTACTTTGATCATTCATTTCTTTTAACATTATAATGCTAAAATATCGTATACATATGAAAATTAATAGCTGAAAAACTATAAGTTACGAAGGTATTTAAAAATTGTAGACTGTCCGATGTTCAGAAAAAGTAAAAAGAAAGAAATGAAATTGTTATTTTTATAGATCTTTTTCTCAGCAGACCACACACATTGCGTTAAACTAATGACAACTAGCAGTTCCTGGCAAGCCTGAGAATATTAGCCGGAGAGTTATCAGAACACCAATGGGTTGACTCGACGGCTTTAAACCAGAATAGCACTACCATTTATGTTTCATTTAGGCCGCTGATTGCCTTAAAGTTTTATTGGAAGGCAAGAATCGTCTCTTTCATAACTATTTGTAACATACCGAAATATGTCCGTGACGTTAAAAATAAAACAATAAAATGAATTAAGTTAGTTTTTAAATAAGTGGAAAGGGAAAATTTTGTTATTTTTATATATTTTTTTTTGTTGTTGAATATCTGTGGGCCTACTTCCGCTCATCCATGCAATGAACAGACCCCCGACGGATGTTGAAGAGACAGCATTGACTTTCCGAGAGGACTTTAAGGGAACTGTCCCTTGTTTGCTTGTCATACAGGAGAAAACCGGAGAACCCCCACCAGACAGCCTTATCGATGTGAGACTCTTTTACACATGCTATTCCAATCGCAATCGAGTCTCCTCGTTTCTCAAAACAGTTACTGTAACAACGCCACTAGCGGTTCGAATCTGAATCCTCTTGCATGCGAGGTGCGCACATTATCATTGGATTACAAGTCGAGAATTAATTATATTGTAATATAAAACAACATTAGCTTCTTAAATCAATTCCAGGTCATCCCACACTCTTTTCAAAATTTCTTAAAAAGAAAACTATTTAAACTTATCTCGAAATATTGTAGCAACTTAGTATCTTTTTTTTTTTAATTTGTGGGTCAGTGGCTGTGTGGACAAAAAGCAAGGAAAGACAGCGTGACTAAAGATCCTCTTCCAACACAGTGGCAGACTCCAATAGGTCAAACGATCATTGCTCCGTCTCACTTTTTGATTAATAGAAAAGTAACAAGGAGAGAATAGAGACGCGCCAACTTCGATCGAAACTACGACATAGATCACAAAAGCAACCAGCCAGCATTCTTGAAGGAGGAGTTGAATAATTTCGCTGAGCAAGCTTCAAGGAGATAGCTGTGCTTGTAGTATTTTTCTTTACTCTGAATGGAGATTAAATTCAATTCTCAAGGAGAAGGGGAAGATATTTTAATTTTGTTATTTTTATTATTTATTATCAAATGGCACACTCTTCTTTGTAGTAGAATTACTTTACTATACATTCACATTAAATTTTATTACTTTTCAAGTTATCTAACTATACATAAGTCTTTACTATTTCATGTGCCTTTAGAGGTGTTCGTTTCTAATTATGTCGATTTTATGTGAATATAATGATTTTAAGTAAAAATAGCTTTACGTGGTCCTGCATAACATTGAATCTGTCATACATCTGCTGTCTGTCGCTCGGTTCCACGGGTTTCGGGTTCGAGTCCGAGTATTTCTGTGCCCCATATTTGTATTTTTTGGCTGTTGGCATATCTACTAAGAGATAAAAGCAAATTTTACGTATAGAATAAAAATTTTACGTATAGTTTTTTCTACTCTATTGATGTCAACCACTGAGGCTTGATGGCCGATAGACTAGCGCTCATGTGCCACAGGGTTCCAGTCCCGGTGATGCCATGGATGTTTTTAGTGGTTCGGAATCCACTTTAAACCGTAGGTCCCGGTCTAATATGACAGCAGAGCGCTGGACGTAGGGGCTGACAACCCTACCCCATAAAAACAAAACATCTCCTGTCTCGAAATCTGCTAGCAGGCAGACGGTCTTGGACCACCATGGGGCTGATGCGCCACTGATGCTTATAACACATATACTGTTCTAATAGCAAATATCCTGAAGTCAGATACCCAGTATTTGAAACAACATCATTTCGCATGAAAGGAACGTAAAAACACGTAAAAATCAAGCATTTTCATAATAAATAAATTTTCTGGACACTAGCAAACAATTCTCAGTCAGTTCTCAATGATTATCAAGCACAAAAATTTCATGTCATCTATTTAAAATCATTAGAAAATATTTATGGGTTATATACAACAGAAAATATTACAGATAATATAGGCAATTTTTATTGCATCTTAAGTAAAAACATAACTTGTTATCCATGAAATACAAATGCAGTCTGAAGAAAAATTGTCAATGCTTTTTTTTTTTTTTTTTTTTTTTTTTAGTCAGATATTGCACTGAAAGTCATCAGTTAAATAAATGAGCATTAATTGTGATCAAAAGGTAAACTTAAAGGTAAAAATTGAAGCCAATTCCAATTGATATTGAAATTAATAATAATAATTAAAATTGAGATCTGCAAATGTTTATGCTATATCTTCATTATTAAAATTTAATTATCTTCAGTAAACTCTGGGTTTTTAAAGTCTCATACATGTAGTGTTGGTATATTAAAAAACAATTGATTAAATATTCATCAACTTTTGACAACTAAATAAAAATATTATTCGTGTTATAAAATCATTCTCGTGCTCAGGTCCGACAGGTTTCGGGTTGAGTCCGGGCGTGCCATGGATGCCTGTAGTGGTTCAGAATTCACTTTAAACCGTAGGTAATAATCCATTATAGAGTGCACTTTAAACCTTAATATAATACGACTGTAGAGCGCTGGGCGCAGGGCTGACAACCCTACCTTGAAAAAGAAACCATCTCTTGTCTCGAAATCTGCCATCAGGCAGACGGCTTTGGCTCACAGTGGGAAGTAGTGCCAGGGAGTTAGTTAGTTAATTATAAAATCATAATAAATCTTACAATTTAATGGAGACAGTATCAAAAACAATAAAATTATCTCAATACATAATATCAAATATTTTTAAGAATCCACGTACTTTCAAATGCAAAGAACAAGTATGCATCGCGAAAAATTCTCTAGATCGAAGTCTATCCTTTAAGCACTCTTAAATACTCACTAAAAGTTCTTGAAAAAAAAACTTACATTTCTGTTGTAGGCTGATTGCAATCTTAATATATATCATCATCATCATCACCGGCGCGACAGCCCCATCGTGGACCAGGGCCGTCTACCTGCTGGCAGATTTCGAGACAGGAGATGTTTTCTTTTGGGGGGTAGTGATGCCAGCCCTATGCCCAACAGTCATATTGGACCAGGACCTACGGCTTAAAGTGTATTCAGAAGCACTACAGCATCCCTGGCATCGTCGACATTCAAACACGTAACCTGTGGCACCGAGCGATAGTCACTCAGCCATCAGACCCTTCAATACGAGGATAACTGAAATTTTTGAGATACGGCTAAATGGTACAAGTTTAACTTACCAAATTTTAAGAGTGTTCAAAGTAGTCCTCTCCAATATCATTGCCCTTTTGCAGACGATTTTTTCACAGATTAAATGCTCCAAGCCATCCATTTCTTGGGATTGATGAAAAATATGCTTTTATAGCCTCATCAATCTCATCTTCAATATCTTCTTGAATAATTTCTGGAAGACACTTAGTGGTGTACCAGTTTACTGTGACTGTCTTCTGCTCCTCCAACTTGATGGCTTTGACCAGTCCCGTACTTCTGAAGAAAACGGTATACTTTACTTTTTTCATTGCTCGTTGTCTTTTTACCATTGTTGGTTTGAGGTCATCTTCAAAGAACCATACTTTACTTTCTTGTCTTGTTGGAACGTCAAAAAAAGGTATGTAAGTTTCATCACCAGTTATGATTTTAGACATAAGGCGGTATCCACCATCGTTAAGCAATTTTATGTTTTCTTTGCAGATTCTGACAAGCTCCGTTTTTTTGGTGTTCTGTTAAATTATGGGGGACCCAACGACAAACTAATTTTTTCATATGCAGTTCTTCATGAATTATTCTATGCATAGCTGCGGATCCAATGTTAAGTTTCTTCTGTATCATTTGGTAAGTGCAGCTATTATCATCGACTAACATTTTTCGAATGACCAACACATTTTCTGGAACTACAGCTGATGAAGGTTTTCCTCTGTGTTCTTGATCCAGAAGAAAACTTCGACCTCTACGAAATATGCTAGTTGTAGACGTTGAAGGCATTCTTCTTGATTTATTTAATTTCACTTTAAAATCATAGCGCGATAATGCTCTCGCGTTAATTCCATTTTTCTTTCTTCCAAAATCTATTCTACGACAGGTAAATATCAATCGCGGCCATAAAAGAGTTAAAATTTACAAATTTAAAGAATTTTTTTCCTGCATTTATCGTCTGCCACTGTCTCAAAAATTTCAGAGTTACCCTCGTATATATACATATTTTTAATTTCTGATTAATCAATCTTGTAACTTTTTTTTTATTTAAAATAATTTTCAAAAGAATGAGTTTTTACTATTTTATTAAGATAAATAAAGTTGTGTTAAATAGAGTAGTAAATTACATACGAGACATTTTAACATACTTCAGAACAATTTTTGACCGGAAAACTAAACAGACTGTATCTACTTCTAATGATAAATATTTCGAATACTTCAGCTATGCACAATCAAATGACGATGTTAAAATGGATATCTTCTTCCTAATTCTGTAGAGTCCGAGCTTTTATGATATTTTGAAGTATAATCCTTTTTTATACAGCTTAGCAGTCCATATTATGTCTTCAATTGTTAGTTTGTTACAGTTCATGACAAACTAACTAAATTTATGAGACTGATAATTCTTGGTAAGCTATATCACAGAAATTCTAATAAAATGTAAGTATTAGAAACTTGAAAAATGCTTCTAAAAAGTAGTTATATAACAGATGGACTGAAAAGTTAGTAGGCTGACACATAGATGGCGCTACTAGTATTAAATCCATATGATTTTTAGTTAGCTCTAACCTTCAAACGACACGTATAGCTCAAAGCGCCATTTATGTATCAGCCTACGAATATGTCAGCCCAACTGTTATTTTAAATTCAGTAATTATTTTAATGTTAAATGAGTTTCATATTTTTCTACAAAAAGCACTTTTACTTTATTGCGTTTAAAAGGAACCTACTATATTTTACAGCAAATAATTTGAAAGTTTTTCACATTTTTTCCCCACTATTAAGTAGTTTATATACAAATAACTCACAAATATCAACTACGACTATTCAAGATGCAATTGGATAAATCGAAATAAAGCAGTCAACAGGAGAGCATAAATCACAAAATCAAGTCAAGTCAATGATGCATATATATGGTAATTTACGGATTTTTCAATAAAAAATAAAGCCAATATTTTTAATTTAATTTATACTTCCATGATATCAATATTATGTATATTTATTCAACTAATTACTTTTTCATAGTTGAGGCCAGATGGCCGAGTGATTAGCGCTCTGGAGCTTGATACCACCGGTTTCAGGTCCCGGGTGTTTGTAGTGGTTCGAAATCTCCTTTAACCTGTAGGTTCCAGTCTAATATGAATGTAGAGCAGAGGGCTGACAACCACTATCCCGCAAAAAGAAAAACAACTTTTCCAGTTTCTGAATCTGCCAGTAAGCAGAAGGTCTTGGTCTACCATGGGGCTGTCAAGCCATCGAAGAAGAATTAAGTTAAGTCCATCAATTTATCTGGGATAAAGTAATGGAACTAAATTTTTGAAACATAACTATTTCATTTACACAGAATTAAATATTTTATGAACAAACTGAATAATTATTTCAAGCGAAACTTCAAGTTATTGTCACAAGTATTTTCAAATATTGAGTTGAATGAAAAACAAGTAAATTATAAAAAAAAAAATTTTAAAGTCAATTCCTACTTTTTTTTCACTATTTGCAGAAAGTCCTTTATAAATAAGTTTCAACATTTTTTTTAAAGTTTATCTGGGGCCATCTATTGGTAGATATATGCAATTTAAATCTAAAAAAACTAAAATTAATTAAATTTAATTACTGAATTAATATTTAAAAAAAAACTATTAACATCCAGTGTCATCCACTACAAGTTCAAAAAAAAATTTATTTGAACTTGAGTGGAGTATTTTATTCACGATTGAAAATTTGAACAAGATATATATAGGGAGAGTGTGAGCTAATAGAAGGAATTGAATAATGCAGGATTTTAAAGTACCTAATTTCAAGTCAATATAAATGTCCAAATTAAATTTTGATACCTCTTTTTTTTTTTAATTATTTTAATTTTAATAGCATACGCTTTATTCCACACACTATGAAACTTATATTTTAATTTTTATTTTCCAGAAAAGTGAGAAAATATGATAAACTGTTTAGTAACCCTATCATGCTTCGAATCCATGGAATATCTTTTATATATAAATATTTGGTGAATGATTCCATGAATATCTTTATTCATGGAATATGGATCCATGAAAATGCAGCAAAAGGAACTCGAAACATTTCTTTCGTGTATCAGAATCTATAAGTAAAAGTCAAGTTCAACATTGATTTAAGAGACATTTAACATTGATAAGAGAATTTTAGTCTTGGAAGATGAACAGAGAAGTGGTTGGCCGATACAGATTGATAATGATTTAAAGCATTGGTAGAATCAAAATGCCAATAATGAGTAGATAATACCAAGTAGAGATCTAGGAGGCAAGCTCTGTTGTGCGCAAACAACAGTAGGGAAATAGCTTAAAAATGATAGGAAAGGCATTGTGCTCCACATGAGTATAAAACTCCAAATCGTCAGCAACGAGCAAATGTTTGCACAACACTAGTAACAAATAATGAAACCGATCCTTTTTCAAAACATATAATGACTTTAGAGGAAAAGAGCATATTTTATACAAATTTTACCAGGAAAAAGACAATAGATAAGCCCAAAAAGAAAAACATATTCCCGTGCAAAATCAGGATTGCTTATACAAAAGGTTTTGCTTTGACTTTTGAGGTATATAGAAGGGGCGATTTATTTTTAACCGATTGAATAACCAAACTATACACTCAGATATCTACTGTCGATAATTACAGAATTTAAAGCGAGATTAATTCGATAACTACCTGCATTAATCAATATGAGTGTGATTCTTCAACAAAATAACACCCGGCTTCACACTACATAAACGACTTAACAGAAGCTGAATGAATTATATTGGGGAAATTTACCTCACCTGCCTTATTGTAAGACATAGCCCCATCAGATTATTATCTGTTTGGGTCTGTGCAACATTTTCTTGTGAGCAAAATTTCCCCAAATTGGTATTTTACTGAAAACCAAAAAAGTTCTTCCAAGATGGAGAATGAATAGAATGCGTGCTTTTAAAACCTGTTCCTGTAAATGAGCGCAAATGCACAAATGTTTACGTATTATATATCAAAAAATCTTTGTTTGAAATATTAATCTTATCGATATTATATTATATAGATATATTAATCTTATATTATATTGGAAATATTATAATTATCGATATTATATTATAATATATATAATATCGATCTATCGATATACTTATATTAATCTTAAAAATCGACTAAATGTGTAAATTCATCAGTGCATTATTAAAATAAATATTGCATGTGCAGTCGGAGAAACATTTTCTTCTTCTAAATCCAGCATAAGCAGCTAAAACGTCGGATGCTCCTGCAGTATCTATGATAGAATTAAGAAAATTGTTACACATCTCCTTTTAAAGAGATGAAGTTCGAACAGGGGTGAACATTCGGCAGCTGAAAACGCGTGTACTTAAAGACGAACTTGCTTATCATCTCGTGGATTTTTGCAACAGTCTTGACAGGAACAGGTTATCCAGACAGAGATCGATCGCATGGTGCAACCAGTTTCTTCAAATTAATGGATCAAATCCTTTACAGCTTTTACATTACACAAGCCTCGGCGTAGGCCATGATTTTTGGACAGATGCGTAAAAGCTTCTGCGGTATTTTGTTCGTTTTAAGTCTTTACAATTTTCCATATTGTTTCCTTGTAAGCCGCATGTTGTTCAAAATGCAAGAAACCAAGATACGCCGCACGCATTTCACAGTACCTTTTCTTTCATCTAGGACGAACTGTGTACCTTGGTCTCTTTTTCACATTCCGAGGAAGATTCAGTAAGCTCGGATCAGAGTCATGCTTTAGTGATATGTCGCTCTACGGTCATTTGTGCACACTTTGGGTTAATTAGACCGGGTACCAACAGTTTAACGTAAATTCCAAATCAATAAACATCAATGCCACAGCCAGGATTCGAACCAAAAGCCTGTGGTATCAAAGGCCAGAGGACTAGCCAATGGGCCATCAGACCGCTGAGCTTTTGTGAGGGCCACAATTGTTTTTTTTTTCTTAGTCAGTCTGGTGCAGGGTAATTTTCATGGGAGCAGAATACCGCTTCAACGCTATTTATAATTTTCACTAAGGAAATCACATTTCAATAAAAAAAAAAAAAGTTAAATGTTTCATTTGAAATTTTTGAAATTTCGTTACTGTAATAGTAACTGTTGTTCTTCATATGATTCTTGAAAGCATATCTCAAGAATGCATAACCAAACTTGAAACCAAAATTGTATTCAATTTCTGTGAATGATATGGTAGTTAGGGCTCATATATCAGGACATTTTTTTTATAATCCCCCTATATATTCAATATTTAATCTTATGCAATAAAAACTTAACAAATAAATATATTTGATTTAATTAAAATTCAATTTAATGGATTATTTTATTAACTTATAATAATTAATAAATTTTTATTTAATTATTTTAATAAAAAATAAATGATTCTATTTAAAAAATAAGAGCCAATGTACTTAATGTTTATGGAATCAGTGGTCAAAACACACAAAAAAGTATATATATATATATAGGTGTGTAAACAAATTTGTTAACCAGCATAATAAAACAGAATTAAGATTTTTTATGAATTATATTTATGATAAATAATGTTAAAATAATTAACACTGATACATTTTCCCATTTTATTTCACTGCAATTATGTCCACAAGGATATTTTACATCTTTGGTCCTTAAAAACACAACATACATGCAGCGATTAGACAAGGGAAAAAGAAAAATTATCTACAAAATATCTATAAATTATTAATAATTCAAAACACAGCACCTAAAATCTATACAATTTATAATCTCACACAACTATTAAATTAAAATGTATTTTGATCACACAATGCCTAAACCAAAGAGAAAAAAAGTATTTATATGAGAAATTTAATAAAATAACAAAAGGACCTGTGCAAAATGAAAAATTTTAAAATCAAACAGTTAGGTATTATTTGGCACTGTAAAAGCATTACAGAATGGAGGAATATTTTAATTATAAATTTTATTTTTTAAAAAATTAAATCCATAATTTTCTATAAGTGAATTTTTAATGTTGCACCATGTTGGTCCTCATAATACAAATTAACAAATAATATGTGAAACTAGGTGTAAATGGAATTATAAAACCAGTATTCTATATCCACATGCAAATAAAACATTTAAAATACAATATATTGCACTTATAAATTTGAAAAATATATATTGCTTACATTTTATACATTATTTCTGCAACATATTTTTGAACTTTTTATACGTAACATCTTTATATGTTTATTATTTTTCGAAATATTGCAAGAATTTAAAATATTTTTTAAATAACTCAATAAAGTTTTCAATTTATGAAAGAAATTAGTAAATTATGTTACGGCATAGAAATAGTTAAAAACATTTCTTAATATACCTTAATAGTCTGTATATTAAGTAACACTTAAAAAGACTAGTCTGTGATGAAAAACAAGAACCATTTGTACCTGAATATTTAGATAAAAAACTAAATATGTTGTACATTAAAAAGGACTAAAGGCAAAAAAAAAACAAGTATCAACATTTTTAAGTACAATGAACTTTCTGTCAATTATATTATTGTCTAAAACTATATGTAAAAATTTGTAATTATGTGGTTCAACTGATACTTTCAAATGTCTCATTAATATGTATCAATTTATAATGTGTTCAGTCAGTGCTTGGATACACTATAAAAACATATCAAGATGTTTGCATCTCAAAATTAGCAACTTTGTATAAAACATTTTATTAACACAAATATAAATTTGCAAGCAATTTGGTCCTTTCTACAAATGGAGGAATGCTACTACATAATGCTAAAACAAAATATTTTAAAAGTTGAAATCCTTTTTTTTTTTTTTTTTGTATAAAAGTTAATGTATAAGCAAATTAGCAATAAAAGCACGAGCAAAACATTAAAATTATATAAACTCTTTTTTTTATTGTTTTAGAGAACTTACATTTAAAACTTATATTATATTCAAATTGTTGCTTTTATGTTAATATTTTTATGTTGTACATATAGGCTGTCAACATAAACCTATATGTACAACATAAAAATACAACCTAATGAAAATCCAAGCAAAATCAAAATATCACAGTCCCATGCAGAAAATTCAGGAAGGAGAGGAAAAAAATCTGTTTTAAACAATATAAAACAAGGAAAGCACAATACCAAAATTTAAAAACAACTTAACTTATCAAACAAAATTAAAACTATTTAAAGTATATAGCTTTATTTGATTGATAGTTTTTATTATTGTTGATTTCATAATTTTATGGTTCAAGTAAAAAAATGTTTTGAAAATATCTTTATTTCTTTTATTAATAACAAAAAATCAAATTCTGAAGTGACTATTTCTTGATAAAAATTCCTTAATTAAATAGCAGTATATTAAAAGAATAATACATTAAGAATTAATAGTCTTTTTTTTGTGTTCCCATGAAATGTCCTTTTTAAAAAAACATCTTATAACTAAATAAGAAAAAAAAAAAAAAGAGTTGATAATAAAATACATACATTGCAAAACATAAAACATGCAAGGAGAAAAAAAAACATATTTGTAAATATGACTTAAAAATGTGTTGTTATTTAATGACTGCAAAATGGAATGCTAGCATTGACAAACCACAAACTGATCTGATTTTTAAATTAATTTCAAGAAAATATAAAGAAGTACAGGAGTTTAAAGTTCACAGGTTCATAAATATATTAGTACAAGGAATAAGAAAAGTAGTAGTTCTACATTTTTATTTACAACCATTGTTTTGAATCTTTTTTTCTGCAAACTGCAATTAATCTATCACACAAATTCACAAAATAATAAATACTTCATCCTATACAGGAACTATATTCTATGACCAGTTTTTAGTGTATCAGTAATTATATAATTAAATATTAGAAATATTTTTTAACATTTTATGACACACTTCTTACTTTACAACATTCTATAATATAATAAAAGCAATCTGTTTTGAACCTAAATACACTTCTGCATCAGACTTCATTTAAGGCAGAAAGACCACCGCATTTCGTTTTGTTGAAAATTTCACAGATTTAAATAAATATTTATCTCCTTTTTATATTTATATATACATAGATATATTCTATATATTTTGTATATATTCATTCTGTCAATACCTAAATTTTTAAATGCCTTTTCTGATCTAAATATAGCCTCCCTTCCTCAATGTTCGCAGTGTTCCAACTGTCCCCACATCAGGACAATTAGGTCTCATGCTGCGCAGACTATTCAGTTGCAACACAGGGTTAGGCATTCGAGATAAAGGCGGGGCAACAGTAGGTGTAAGACCAATTGCAGCAGGACTTTTTACAATTGTGACAGAAGATGGAACATAACCCCAAGGCTTACCCAATGCAGTCTCTGGGCTTATTGTCTTTTTGGCAATATCTTCTCTTTTGATATTGGAAGCTGGAAATGATACAGTCTTGGAAGATTCTTGCCTCTTCACTGGTTCTTCAAACTTGGCAGTAACTGTCACAGTTGAACTGTCTGATGACAAAGTGTCAGTGCTTACAGTACGTTTGATACGAGCACATTCACTGGTTGGTAGCAATGTTTTCAGTCCAATACCTTCAATGCTTTCCATTAGATCTAAATTAAGGCCAGCTGATGCTTCTCTAACACTTCTTTTTGGAGGAGGCTGTGAACGTGATCTTCGAGGTTTCCGGAATAAATGATATCCTTTAGCGATGGATGCGCTACCAACTAAATCTGGAATCCTAACAGCTGTAAATGGCAGAGGCGTTGAAGGTGGAGAGCCTTCAGGTGAAGGAGCTGGGGTGGGTGTTGGGGAGATAGACTGAAATTAAAGGTACAATTAATATAGACATACACATTAAAAATAAAACGGTACTTACATATTAACGCTACCTTGTTGGTTTTTAAGTGTCGCCAATCTAACAGCTACAGATTTGGCGTTTTTAGTGGCGCCAATCTAACAGCTACAGATTTGCTGATTTTTGACGCCATTTTTCAGTGCTACGAAAATACGTATTTAGGATTTGCCAGCAACAGAACAAGATGCAATTTTATTTTTTTCAGGAGCGAAATATTTTACCAAAAACGAAAATGTCCCAATTCCCATTACATGAAACTTTATTTTGGTAAACATAAGTTTTGGAAATGCAACTTTCAGTCAGTGTGCTTATCATGTGAGACTTAGAAAAGACAACTGGTTTGAGGGAAGCAGAATTTTAAAAACCGCCAAATCTGTAGCTGCGGTTGGCGTTCAAAAAAGATAACTGCGTGCGCATGTGAACAACAAGATTGCTCTTTATTGGCGCAAATGTAGCCGAGGTAGCGTTAATACGTAAGTACCAATAAAACTAACTAAACATGATAAATTTCTTCAAATAACTGATTAAAACCTATCATATATTTTATTTTCCCTTAAAGATAGAACGAAACTCCTTTTAAATTAAATATGATACTAAGAATTATGCATAAAAAGGATTCAAATTAAAAAAAATCTGCAGAACAATTGAAGAATTCTACAAATTTTTTTTAGAATTATAGATTATTTCCTACCTTTTACACTTTGGGTTATTAGAGTAAGAGTAAATAAAACATTTAAAAAAATGACTTTTGATATTACAATTTGTGTAAAAAAAGAAAATGCATACAAAGTTCAGAATTTGATACAAGATATTTTTGCAAAAATATATGAGACATCTTTATAAATAGAAAATAAATGTAAAAAAAAATATAGAAAACAATGTCTTCTTTCATAAGTACTTTGATAACTTCTTATATCCTCATATATATATATATATATATATATATTTAATGTTTTTTTCGAAAAACTAATAATTTTTTAAAATTTCAATGATTTCAATTTTTTTTAACTCAATTCTAACCTGCTTGAATCATTTCAGATGCCAAAATAGTCTGAAACAAAAATATAAACGTGAAAAAAAAAGTGAAATTAAAAAAAAATTTCTTAATAAAAATTTTTTAATTTTAAATAAAACAAAAATTAAAAAAGACTCTGAATTAAACATTAAGCTTAATTATTTATTACATTATCATAAGAATATAAAACATGCTTCATTAGCTTACACACAATAACTATAGAGTTTGAAAAGCCATTGAAACAATTATTATTATGCATTCTAGAACAATAAAAATAAAACAGTCATAAAGTTAGTCTAAAAATGTGTGAAATTCTATCATAGACAGTATACATTATATGAATATAAAAAAATAGATTACACTGCAACATATGAATTAGTTAAACTTCAAAAAAGACAGTGCAAATTAAAAAAAAACAACCCTTTTTATAAGACAAAACATAATAAACTTCATTTCATCAAAACAATTTACATACAGTTAAGCAAAAAGGCAGGCAAAACAAAACATCACATCAATAGACAAAAATCTTTGAATCTAATAAGTGTCAGCAGAATAATCTAAAATATGCGTGATTTTAATTAAAAAATTATTTGTGATAAAAGGAATGTTTAATAAACTAGAATCAGCTATATTATCTGATAAAAAAAAAAAAAACTAACACTTCAGATGTGATTGCTTATTTCAGATCTTAAAATATTAAACATGATCTACCAAACTAATCTCTGGGAAAAAAAAAAAAAAAAACATTAATACAGGTAAGCTGTAATTTACACTTATAGATATAGTTATTGAAATATCTAGAATGCAAAGCTAAGCAAAGCTTTTTCTAACCTTTACCGAAGAGTTTATGGCAGAAGGTACCATAGCGTGTATTCCTCGTTCAGTCAAAAGTTTTGCAAGACTTTGACCAGTCAATGAGTAGCCAGATGCTTTTGGTTGGGGACTGTTCAGTGTTGATGGGGGCAAGGATGTTATTCTTGTGGACAACTGGACACTAGGATAGCTAAAATGTTCACATGAAGTGAAACATTGAGGATAACTATGACAGGCAAAAAGCAACTTTAACAAACATTCAAAACTTCATGAAAAGGAATACATAAAACAATATATTAGTAAACATTATCATTTTTTAAAAATTATATAAAAGTTATAAAAAATAAAACTGTTACAAAAACAGCACACCTTTAATAAAATATATTCATGCAATGATAGATAAGAAATATTTTGATAATGTTTTTCTTTTTCTTTTAAAAATAATGGTGGAAAAAGGAAGGGCAAATTTTTTCATTTCAACTATTATTTATGAACAAATAATAAATGCATAAATTTGGCATAATATTCTAAAATTTAGCTTAGATAATAAAAATTTAAAGAACAAAATAAAAAATAATTGGTATCAGACAAAGACAAAATTAGCCAACTAAATATGAACAATAATTATTTTTAAGTAAATTAAATAAACAATTTTTTAATTAAATTTTCAGAAATATATCGAATTAAAATAATCAAACCTTTAAAAGTAAAGAATTAAATAATGAAGAAGAAAGATGATTAAAACTGCTTTAGAATATTATAAACCACAAGGACACATAATAAACAAAATTAATATAACTCAATCACACAAAAGCAAAGGAATTCTATCAAGGAAATAGTATGATAAAATAACTCTTTACCTAATACAGTGATGTTTTTCATGAAACAGTTATATAAGCATTTTTTTTTATTGAAAATAAATATAATGGATAATAACTGGTCCCAATTGTTAAACATAATAATTGAAAAAACATAATGCATGTTTTTTGGTCATCATTATTGATTATTATTAACCTGATTAAGAAGATCCAAAACCTATATTCTTAAATTTGGTTTCTTTTCAGAATTATGTGCTTTTATTTATAACAGACATTGTTATAAAACTAATTTAAAACGAAAAGAAATATTTAACAACAATTAAAAAGAGATTAAATTATAATAGAAATAGAAAAAAAGGAAAACAAATGTCTGTATATATATGCGCAAACAAATTGAATTTCAAATTTAAACAAATAAAAATCATCTGATATATATATTTATAGATCTCCTCTAATTCTCAAACTTGAATTAGAAATATTTACTATGCAAAGATATTTCTATATTACTTAAGAAATGCAATAATAAAATTTACTAAAACATATCGAATAAAACTGTAGAACACCATACAAAATATGTCTTCTAATTACATATATATAATTTAAATAAGCAACATAAAGATATAAAATATAATGAAATAGAAATTGATATAGCTATATTTACATCTCCAATATTATATTTTAAGTTAAATGCATTTAACTGATATAAAACTTTAAAATAATCATAACTACATAAAATACCAATATAGAAATATTTCAAAGAATTTTTACACTATGTCATATATCAAAATAATAAATAAATATTTAAATTTTATAATATTTTTTACATAAATAGAAATAGTGTTCAATAATAATAGGAAATGTTAGTAGAATTTTCCCAAATCATAATGCACTTGAAACATACATATAGTAAAAAGGAATGTTGAAGACAATGTTGAGAGGAAAGAATATCAGATTTACAAGATGCAATAATACAAACCAAGCAAAAAAGCAACAGACAGAGCTTACTGTGAATGTACAACCAGCAAGACACAGAGGCATTACAGAGTTTAAATTTGCTCTAATTAAAATACTGTAGAAAATTCATAAGCATTATTACATAGCATTAAAGAGAAATAGAGCTAATATTAAATGGATTTATTTATTATTATGGTAAAAAGTTAAAAAATATAATTAATGAAATCAAATGAAACTTACCTAGGAGTTACATTTGTTAAATCGGCTGATTGTAAAGCAGAAGTAGTGAAAGTATAAACTGATGATGTATCCATAAAACTTTTTCCAGGATTAGAATAATCTGCAAGTATCAACCACAAAATTCAATAAGAATGTGACTGAACACACATTTTTTTGATATTAGCAATAAGGCTACACTTTGCAAAAGAAAATATATTTAAATAAAGTTAAATTTTCACTTATTTTCTACAAGGAGAGTAGGGCTTAATAATATTGAGATAAATGAACACAGATTTTAAATTTGTCTTCTGTAAAATAATTTATAAAAATAGTAGATGCATTGCTAAAGACATATTTTAAATAACAGATATTTGGCATAATAGAATTAAGTCGGCAATAACCATTTCTTAATTAAAAGCATCGTAAAAATATTTTTAAGTTACAAAGACATCTAATATCAAAGAACAGACATATTTGACCGACCCCTAAATATTTTTAATAATTATTTTCTAGTATAAATAATGTTCATTTTTCTTTATTTGACCATTCATTTTGTTGTCTTTAACACTAAATTATTTCATTTTACAAAACAAATTATCTTTTTTTTCCCCATTTAATTATGCATATTTCGTTGCTAAACATCTTATTTAGTACTAAATAATTAATTGCATTTGTTTAATTTTGGCCAAACATTTTCAAAGTAGTATAGTACTGTTTTCTTGCGCAATAAATAAGCAAAATGTATATCAATCAATATAATAAATTTGACTACATAAAAAAAGTAAAATGGTGGAGATGGTGAGATGTTTACTAGTGAGCTTATTAGAAAGGAAAAGGGAGGGGGGGAGATGTGAATTAAGCTTTAATTGTTATCTACATTTAAAGCATCCATCTCTTTAAAAATAAACAGATTGTAATTAATATGATGTATATTATTTCAATGAAAAAAAATACACAAGAATAGATCGATTTATAACATTAAGAATGTTTAAACTGTATATTTAAGCTTATCCTCATAATTAAAATAGCAATATGCAAGTATCGCCATTGATATCTCCAAGTCAGTTATACTGATTTCAATCACTGACTATTCTGATTTTAATTTGTTTAATAAAATTTAGATGTTACACATTGAAAATCGCTTTTCTCCCTTTATAACGCTCAGAAGCACAAATTAACTTTAGAGCAGTTATAACAGATTTTGAAAGTCCTTATTTTGTTGTTTAACATCAATGTCTTAATAGTTTAACTTAAATGTCAATAAAATATCATCTTGCCTTTGTTAATGTATGAATAATGAAATTGAATATGTGATTTTAAGACTTAAATTGATATTTTGATATACACATATGGGTTACATTTAAATCCAGGTTTAGATTGTGCATTCTTATTTTAAAAAGTTCAAAAAAAAAGTAAAAAACAGAAGTGAATTCGAGAACATCTGGTTCAAGAATAAAAGGTTCTCTAATTATATAATTGAAGAAACTTCTAACAAATGCAAAACATTAAAGAAACTTTATTTAATTACTAACCATCGTCTTCTTCAAAATCTCCAAGGCTAACTTTTTCATCAAAATCATTTATTCTCGTTTCTCCCCTAATTTTAACTCCTGGTCTGGATTCAAAAATTCCACCTAAATGAGGAGTAGCTAGTCTTTGCCAATGATGCAATGTCTGGGAACCTATGAAAGGATCAAAAATTAAAGAAATTAATGAACAAATTTCCTGCTTTCAATAATTTGTGGTTATTACAAATGACAGTAATATTTTTACAGATTTTTAAAAATTGTTATTGATTAATTTGCTCAGCAATATTTCGACAAAAAAATTATAATATAACAGCACATATAATCTCTTCAGAAAATAAAATTTAACTTTTATATATCAAAGATATAAGTTAGTAAATATAATTAATAATAAACTCCTAGTAAACTTTTCTATGGAATTCAGAATTTTAATTAAAAAGGCCCCAGAAGGATTGCAAATCCAAAACAAATAATAACAAAAAATAAAAACAATCAACATAAGCAATACTAAAACCTGAAGGAAAATATCAAAATGGTATTGGATGCAAAAAGAGTAGAAAAAAATTTCCTTTTTTTGCAATATATATAAAACCTTTCTTTAAGTAATACAAATATGTAAATAATTTGATTTTTAAAAGTAAATTGCTTTAAATTAATATAATAATACAAAAAACTATATTATCTCCAAATAATAAATACATTAAATAAATTTTAATCTAAAATAAAACATTATTTGTAACTTCTTATAATTAAAAAACAGTACAAATATAAAAATTTAAAATATTTAACAAAAAAACAAGAAATATTTCTAAAGCATACTCTTGTTCATACAAATATTTACAAATTATTTAATAATAACAGAAGATTTTAAACTAATAGACTTTAAGAAACAAATTTATTTTATTATCACTTTATTAGTACATCAAATAATTTTATATAATAAAAAAATTAGAATTTCTCAAATTTTCTTTGCATGGATCAAATAAATATACAAAAATTCAGGTTTGCTTCTGATATAATTTTTAAATTATTACTCGTCAAAATCTAATTAATTTTACATTTAATTATTATTTTCATTTTTTGATAATATTAAGCACATGCTGAGGCAGCAGATGATTATGAATTTAAAAGTTCCAAAAAGAAATTTTATTTAAAAAAATTAGTTTAATTTTGATGAATAAAGCATAAATAATAAGAATATATTTGTGATTTTTGGCAACACATCACATTAAAAATTAATGAAGTCACAAAAACTTTTAAGTGCCATAGTTTTAAAGTTTTAAGACATACAGATTGACACAAATTTCTTGCATTATTTATTAAAAATTTTTTTACTAGATAACACCCATAATTTATTGTATACCAATATTAAAATAGAAGCATTTACCTTCAAGTGGTTTTATAATCTGTAATTTTTCTGGAAATTGATATCGTCGGATTGTGCGCCCATACAATGATTTTCTGAGATTTCCAGTCCAGGAGTCTCCAGATGCCTTACAAAGTTCATTATTTAAATCTGTGGTTGTGCCAAAACCACTGCTAAAAGTATGTAAACCAACATCCAATTTGTTTGGCCGCATTCTTTCAACCTTTCCATCAACATATCTAAAAAAATAATGAAAATAGGATTTAAATGGCAATTGAATGATACTTTAAACTTGAGAGCTATTCCAAATTAATGTATTTAAAACAATTTTAAGGTTCTTTTTTCACAAATCAAATAAATTAAAATGTACCAAAATTAATGTGCAAGAAAGAATTTAAGTAAGAATTTAAAATAAAAATTTCCAGAAGGAAATAAATGAATTAATAAATATGATTAAACTATAATTTCTTTGTACTAAGCTATGACAAGAAACTTCGTTATATCCATTATTATTTGAATACTGTGTTTTGTTTATAATAACAAATGCAACAATAAAAGAAAAAATAGATATGGTGAATATAATTATTAGAGCATTATATTTGTAAACAAATACTTGAAATATCAAGTTATCAGAATATAAAATCTTTAATAATTGAAATTTTCACACAAAGAAAAAGCAAACCTACGTATCTGATTCTCGTCATCAGTAGTGTAACTTTCAGCATATGCAGATTCACTATCTGATGCAAGATCATTGAATCCTGATGACAAAGATGATAGTTGGCTGAGAGATGAGAAACAAGTTGATGTTAAACTGGGACGGCCTCCAGCACCACTCATTGTATAGTGTGAATGAGAAGAACTGAAACGATTACGTGCTAATACACCATGATTAGCACATCGTACAGTATTGAACACTTTTCGGCTATGTGATCTGCAATAAAATTTTTAAAATAAGAAAAAAAAAAATTCAAAAAATTTATTTTCAAAAAAAGTATTTTAATAATTTTTTTCATAAAGGAATAAATTAGAACCCTATTTAAATAAACATTCTTTTTACCATAATCAGATTTGATGTAGTTCAACCAAAATTTCATTGATCTTAATCACAACTAATCAATATAGTACTTAATATATAAAATTTTAATATAGAATCCAAGTATTGTCAGTAATGGCAAATTTCCTTGCTATTTCAAATTCATAAAAAATATTTTTACCACAACTTTTTAAACTAAAAACACAATTTTTTTTATAAGTATAATAATTAATAGCAATATAGGTCAAGTTCTATAAATAATAAATCTTTATATATTTGGATCTAGTGAATTATATAATTGGTTTCTAATCAACACTATTAATATTAACATTTCTCACAAACAATTCATTAAAATCATTATCATGATTATTTTATTAATTTTTTTCTTCATTAAAATGTAACAATACCTTTTAACATTATATTAACAAATTCAAACAATATTTCATTCTTTTTAAGATATGTTAGAATCAATCTGTCATTCCTTTAAAAATAATTAGATTGTTTTTCCAAATTATTTACTATGCTTTCTAAATGCTAAAGATGTTCCACCACTCCCTAAATTTATTAATTTTAATGAATTGTAAACACTTTTGCTTCACAAATTCAAATAAAAATATCTTGGATATCTTCTCCATTTGCAAGTAATCTAAACTCTAACAAAATCCAAACAATATTCTAATTAAGAGTATCTTGCATATTAATTATTATTCTTTCTCATAATGAATCAGCTCTTTTTTACAGTTCTTATGTGTTTTGATAGTTTTTTAATCAGAAAGTTTAAATAGTTGTTTTTGTATAATGCCACGATGACATTTCTCTACAATATGTAATTTTGTTCAATACTTTTTAGTTAAATGCAAATACAGAGATACATAAAGAATAAATATACTGTAAACTACAAAAAGATTAACTAAACTCAGTTACACTTTTGGTAATACATATAATTTTTGTCAACTCTCTTGTCAAACCTACACCCCAAATTGTATTGATATGTCTAAAATTTCTTTCATGTACAGTGACTGTATATTAAAAATAAAGACATTTTTAACAAATAAATATATTTAAAATACATAGTTATAAAAAGATTTATATATTCACAAGAAAATTTATCTGCATGAATTTTTTTTTCTTCTTTTTTGCCTATTAACAGAAAAAAATATTTTTGGTAAAATTACAACATTCTGCAATGGAAGCAGAATGACTAATGTGAATGTAGTTATACAAGTCATACATACGGCTTCTCATCGGAAGAGTAGCCATCACTGTCTCTCCCTCCCAAAGACTGCTCAAGCTCACTTGCAAGAGAATCAGGGTTGACATAAGGACTATACATTCCAAAATTCTGCCATGTATTTGCACTAGGTAAACGATTTCTCTGAGCTTGCTTAGCTTCAGCTTGAAGTTCTTGAAATGCAGCCATAAGCTCTCCATATTTTTCTTTCATATCAATAAGCTCTTCAGAGAGTTCATGTTGGCATTCTTCAGCAATTTCCAATTTAGTAGATAAACATTCGTTGTCAGCAGTTATCTAAACAAATAAAACATTTGAATAAAAAAAAAAAGCTTTTAATCCATTTTCAAAACTAACAAATATAGATTCAACTGTTTACAAAAAATTTTTTTCAAGTACTATTTAAGTAATTATTATTATATAATGAATTGAAAAAATGAAAAAATAAATGAATTATTTCCATATACAGTTTCACACTCCCAAATTTCAACATTGAATTAAAATAACCAGCAATTAAAAATATTTAATAATTTTCATGAAAAATTTAATGACTTAATAAACATATTTTTAATTCATTTTGAAATAAAGAAAAAGTTATGTACCTCATTTATTTTAGCTATTAATTCAAAAAGTTAAATACTATGAGAAGTTAATGTAGATAAAAATACATACTTGAAAAGAGCACATTTAAAATAGATTTTATAAAATGCATTCTTACATCTCTAAGTTTTCGTTGCAAATCGACAATTTGTGATAATAATTGAGTAATTTCTTCTTGCTGCCTAATGCTGTCTTCACTCTTCCTAGCAACTTCCTCCTGAAGAATTGTTAGCTGCTTGTTTGCTTCAGCTAGAAAATTAAAAAAAAAGTAAAACAACTATAGATTATAGTTTTATTATTTTATGTAGATAATTTCAACTACTTACTCAACTGCTTCACACAGTCTGTTATAAGTTGCATTTCTTTCTTTTCTTCTTCTTCAATATCTTCTGTTCGTGACACCGCCTAAAGCAATAAATTTATATATTGTAGATTCATAAATAATGGAAAACTATAAATTTTTATTATAATAAAAATTATAAATTGTATTATACCAAAGTCCTTATTACCTCAGTTCTAAGCTGGATATTTTCTTCTTGTAAACAACTAATTTTTTTGTTGAGCATATCCCAACTGATTGAGAAGGCTCTTTCTTTACTAAAAATATATAAAAACAAACTTCAGCAAAAATTTAAACTTAAGAAGAAATAAAATTCTTAACTATCTGAATTGTAACCTTATTCAAATAACATTATAGAAATAAGTTTTCATTTCAAGTATTTAAAAATAATAAACAGAACTCACCTGGGTGAACCAGACTCAGAATCTGTATCCAAGTCTTGTGTGTATATTTGTAGTAAGCCATTTTTTACTGATAAATCATGCTTCAACTGAGTTATCTGAAAAAGGAAAATTTCGATTAATAAAAAACAGCTTTTTACATTTAAAAAAAAAAAAAAAAAGATCTTTTAAATATTCATGAAAATAATGACAAATTTTCACAAATGAATTTATTAGACAGAAATACAGCTTTTTAAAAGTAATTTAATATCCGATAAAGTTTCTCAATGAAAAAGCTTTAATTTATTTGCTGATTACTCTTTTGCTAATTATAAAACAATCAACTCAATTTTTAAAGAATTGTGAGCCACATAACTGCAAGAAAATCATATTAAAAAAAAATTATACTGATCAAAATATTCAGTGATGTAGTTTTTTAAAAAATAAATACATTATAAATACTGTTTAGCTTTGTATACATAAAAGACTATATATTTTAATAAAAAAAAATTTTAAAATTATTATTACTTAATACTGGCAGATCTCTTTTCATATGCTATTGAAATTGCAGTTTGCATTTCCTCCAAAAAATTTTTTAAATAAACACATCCATATAATCTTGTTAAGGAAACTCATGCATTACCAGTCTATACAAATTACAATATGCTCACAGTGAAATTAATTCAACAAGATGTTAAACTTTATGATAAATTAAACCTCTTGTTAATGACCCAAATACTTAACATGCCATTACATTACAATACAAGTTGCAGAATTATTAAGTCTGAATATCATAAACTACAACAAAAAAAGTCACTAGAATCAACATACATAATGTTTAATTACTGATTTGTCAAAGAAAGAGCACAAAGAATAACAATTATGTTTATGAAAATCCATCACCTATACCAAAAACACTTTTGTCTGTCTTTTCTGATGAAGAAAGTGATTTGGAACCAATTCACAAATAGTGCCACTCTTTATCAGATACAGATAATAATTACATATAAAACTATAATTTTTTATAAAATAAAATTCATTCAGCTTGGAAAAAATTATTTTAAGCTTTTATATGAATTTTGTTAAAACTTTCAATGGAATTTATTAAGAAACTCTTTTAATTTCCACAAATGTTTTCAATGTGATTTTAGGCTAAATCTACTGTTTTGATTCTATATGATTTTATAAAACTTATTTCTCATTTATTATGGTAAGCAAAGTCTTTATTATGCAACTTTTTACAAGGACATCATTATGGTTTCTTCTATTCAAAAATATACCAAAATTTAGATTTATTCAAATATTTGTCAAAATAAACTTTATATGTTAATATTTTAAAGAATTTTATATGCTTGATAGCACTATATGATAGCCTTCTGAAATCTTTTGGTTTTGGGCTCATTTAAAATTAAAATCTTCCTTTTAATGTATAAATACATAGATTTATAGCTAAATCTATGTATTGATTGCACAATAAAAGTTTAACTTATAAAAACATATTGTGTTCCAAATTTCTACTGAAAATAGAGCAAATGCATTCCAAGAAATAATAATTTATTTAATATCAAATAAAATAGTTCACTTCTCAAATGCAAATAAAATTTTATATATACATAATTCTGTTATTATTTGATGCTTTTATAGACAATATTTTTAATAAAATCATAATGAAAATTGATGATAAAATGAAAACTGTCACTAAAACATACTGTTTCAGTGGAAATATTTAATTCTTGTTCAAGTTGGTCATTTCTAACACGCAAATCCTTATTTTGATCCAATAAAGATTGTCCAATACGGGCAGCAAGTTCTAGATCACGTTCTTTCTATAAAATGAAATAATATTTAGAAATAGTATAAGAAATATAATATTTTTTTAAGAAATTATATTACATTATGAATTAAAACATGATTAAAAATGATTTAACCAATTTAATATTATAAATTTAAATAATATGAAAAGTTCAATTTGAAAAAAAAAAAATCAATAACAATATTGGAAAAATAAGTAAACTAAAATAATAATTTAATAAAGAAATAAATTCTGCATCTATTCCCACCCTCATATGTTAATATTTAATGAAACATTCTGAAAAGAAAGCAAAAAATTAAGACTTACTTCTTCCAATAATCGAGTTACGGCATCAATGTCATTGTACGTCTTTGTCATCTGGCTGAGACGATCAGCACATAGAACTAATGAAAAAAAAAAATTACCAAATTTTAAACACATTTAAGTAAATTTAATATACTAAAGTCACATGTTATAATGTGTTATAAGAAACGAAACTGATTATTAAACACAATAAGAATTTTAGAAGAGTGAGAATAAATGTTTTATTTGCATGCTGCTTCAGAGGCTGGATTAAAGTCTGAATACCTAAATTAAAACTCACCCAGTTTATATTTCATTGAATTCATTTTAAGATGCTCAAACTTTTTCTTCCTAAATAACAATCCATAATACAATGACATCAAATAAATTGCTACTTTTTAATTTTGAATGGAAAACAAATAATAAATTTAAAAACAAAGTAATTATTAGTTGGCGGAAAAATGTTACAGAAAATATGGAATATATTTAAAAGAAAAAGTCATTTATTCATATTACTAAAAATGAAAAATAGAAAATTATAATAATAGAATTATTCATCTTTTCAGGCAATGAGTTCAAAAATAAATTCTTTCTAACTAGTTACATGAGAAAAAGAAAATTAAAATAAAAATTCTTTTTAAAAATTACTTGCCATATTAAATTAATTTGTAATATACATTTAATAAAAATACCATGCAAATGAAGATTCATGAGAAGAAAGGAAGCATGCCAGAAAAGTCAGTAATCATGGTTACCAAAATATTTAAGAGTCTCTTCAACAACTTCTGGACTAAGAGGAATATCAGTATCAGGGCTTAAAACAGGAGTTTGGATGTACCAATCTTCGTTTTCGTAACCTGAGTTACAAAAATGATTCACATTAAGATTGAAATAAAATTATTTAGCAAAACTATATATATATATATATATATTCACTTCAAAAGTAAAAATGAAAGAATTCTTTTAACAAATACAATAAAACAAATCAAATAATAATTCACATTTTTGTATGAATTATTTAATAATATATAAAATAAATACATTTAAATGAATGTACGAGAAAGAGAGTTAAGATTTAATGTTTAATCACTTCTCATGTTAAGAAGCAAGCAATTTTTTGTTTCAATTAATTTCAAATAACAGCATTTTTAATTATCATAAATTAAAATTTTTTAAATTTAACAATTAAAAAAATACTTTTGACATAAAATGTAACATTACTTTTAATGAAATTGAAACAGATATCAAGAATTCCCTGTATAATGTTTATTACACAAAAGTTGTAATAACTCAAGTTCTCAATAACTAAAAAGATTAATTATTAGTACAGCATAACATAATTACATTAAAATTATAATGAAAAAGAATTATAAGTTTCAGAAAGAAGTCTTAAACCATGCATATCATATAAATATTAAAACTTTTTCTGACTGAGATAAAAAAAAAATCAAACATAACTGTAAATGCAATAAATTAAATTTCTATTTTATTAAATCTTAATAATTTTAACTATTATTCAAAAATTTAAAAATTGAATGTAATGAATTAAACAAAATAAGATTATTATTTCAAATTTTACGTAAAAAACAATTTCTTGTGAATATGCATAAAAATCTGAAGAAATTAATTAAAATTTCTAGTAAGTTATAGCTTTAATGTTAAATTAGGGTAAAAAAAAAAAAAAAAAAAAAAAAAAAAAAAAAAAAATTCGTTTTAGTTGTAAAAGTTCGTAACGGTTTGAAAATATTCATACATATAAAAATTTATTTACAACACATAAAAAATATTTTTATAATTCTGCATATCATAATTATAATATTTCAAACATACCACAAAACTCTGTTAAAGTATCAGCTCTAAGTTTATAATGTGGAATGTGCTCTTCTAGTAAACTAACTAGTTCAACTTCAGTATTATCTGCTCTACAACAAATATCTGAAAATAATGTATAGATTAAAAATATAAATTAATTAATCTTTATTAATTAGTCATTAAATTAAAACAATACAATTAAGTGAAAAAATTATGAATAAATATAGCAATTGTACTACCTCTCAATCTTGTATTATGGTTTTTACAAATGAAAAAGATTTCAAACAGAAATAAAAGAATTAATAGAATATTCTCTGAAATATGATATTAATTTCAATTAGAAATTAGTAGAAAAATAGAAGTATATTCTAACAGTTTGACAATTTCATTTTCAAGATGTGGCTGCTTTTAAAATAGCAAATTTGTATTTATACATATTTTCATGAGCGGATGTGCGCAGAACGTGCGAGGACATTATGCTTTTGGTAGACTAAATGATAAATATTCAAATGTAGTAAAATATATTCACATACAAATATATTTAAAAATATATAAATATATATTTGTTTGCTTTTGTTAAATGTCTGCATATATATATAATTGTGTGCATGCATGCATATATATATATATATATATATATATGCACACGATTAACAAAAGCAAACCGTATGTCACAGTTTACGTGAATAGATTTTTTCCTGAATAACATATATAATTGCATTACGATTATTAAATTGAGAATGTTCTTTGCTTGTTACTTCAATAGCATAAATAATTTTAAAATAAAATAAATTTAGATTTTTTTTCGATGACTATACCATCTCTGCAAATTATAAGTTTAAAATATTTATTTGCAGCTTGATATATATTTATAATATTAAATATTACCATAAATAATTATTATTCATCCGTTGTAATATATAACTGATAGAATCAGAAGATAAAATGGATTTTTATTGTAAAAAAATTAATTAATAATTCTAAGAATAAATATTCTTGATAAGGCTAATAATTTCATGATATAAATTCTTTGCATGATATAAATTATTTGTTATTCATTAGTTTACGTGAATAGATTTTTCCTAAATAACATATATAATTGCATTACCATTATTAAATTGATTACTTTTTGTAATCAACTTTAAAAAAAAAAAAAAAAAGTGCATTTTAAAAATTTATTTAATAGAATGTATGAAAAATTTAGAACATATAATCATGAATGAATTATTATTAAAATAATAAGGTGGCAAAAATTTAAGCTGAAATTAATTTTTTCATGAAATTAAAATATCAGTGTAGTTTACAAGTGTCACAAAAAATTAGATATTATAAATAGGTACCAAAAATTTGATAATTTATCTAATTGACTTATATCCAGTTTTAAATAAATTTTAATCAAGCAATTCTATAAAATGCTTACAAATATCTATAAAATGTTTAAGTTTGAAAAAATAAAACACTCATTTTTGATTCTTCTTCTTTAGCTCTATAGCCGGTTTCCTGACCAAGACTGTCTCAGTTAGCTTTCACCAGCTAGACCCATCTGAGCTATCATCCCCTAGTTTGTCGTTCTATAGTTATTTGTTGTATACAAGGATTAATTAGACAGGTACCTACGATTCAAAATGGATTACGAACCACTACAAGCATCTATGGCATCACTGAGATTTGAAACCGAAACCCGTGGTACAGAGTGCCAGAGTTCTAGCCCTCAATTGTTAATTATATACCAGTAAAATTAATTAACAAAGATTGTTAATTATGTACTAGTAAAAATCAATTAACAAAGATATATTTTTAATGCCAAATTTTTTGAACTAATAATAAATTCAAAAACTAAATAAATTGTTTTAACTTTAAGAAATGAATTTAAAAACATAAATAGCAATAATGAAGGCAATATAAATGTAAATAAATAATAAGTATTAAATTGGTAAGCAAAAATAATTTTTGCTTTCTTTGCTCTGCTCTACAAAATTTATTATTTCATAATTTTTTACAATATATACTGCTACGAGCATATACAGCATTTACAAAGGTAAAGGCAACATAGAAATAGAAAAAAAAAACCCACAAAAACTAAGTTTAAAATAAAATTATAGGTGTTCTAATTTTTTTATATTTTCATTTAGAGATGAATTAGATAGAAATTTAATGTAATTTACTTATTTCATTTACAACTAATTTGTTCATTTCATAAAGTCATTAGAAATCTGCAATGCTTATTTTCTTTCTTTCAATGCCAGAAATAGATTATAAATTAACATGACTGAATTAAACAATAAACTTATTTTCTATCTTTAAATATATAAAAGCTTTTATTTGGTGCAAGATTTTAAGGAATTAAAGCTTTTTTATTTTGTGATATAGATTTGCTATTACTGTGGTTTTCAATGTAATGCCATATAAATAGTTAAAGCGATTTGAAATATATCGATTGAACATAATATTATAAAAATCCTTCTACACTTTTTTTTAACTGTAGAAAATAAAATGATTTTTATTAATTCATTATGCATTTTGAAACAATTTTTTTCCTGTATATTTATATTTATTATTTTTCCTCATAATCAAAAAAGAAAAGTGATATATATATTTAACACAAAAATTAAATTACACATATAAAATAACTCACTAATTACTCTTTACAGCCCAAATACACACAACAAAATTTTCAAAAAAAAAAAAAAAAAAAAAAAAAAAAAAATCTTAATGCACAATTGACAGGAAAATTAACTATCTAATGCTCTAAGGCCAAATAAAATGAGCAATTATTCAGTAAATAGCTAACAATAGCAAAAGATAAAAAAATAATCATTTGTTTTGTTTTTACAAAGATACAAGCATTATCAATTATTTTTCCAAAATATTAAAACATATTTTTATCAATCACAGAAAATATGTTGATTGAGTAACATATTTCTAACAATGCTTGGTTATCCTAATGTTTTATGTATATATTTTAAATTTGAAGTAAACTTTAATAATAAGCATAATTAAATTATTTCCATTCAAATTATTTTTTACAAACTTTTTCGAATTTTATATTTTCATTTATTAAATAGAAGGAAAGGAGGAAAAACTAGTTATGTTAATTTAAGTAGCAGATTAAAATAGTCTGAAAGACAATAATGTGTTATATTTTTATGCAAACTTTTTAACTGAAAAATTTCTTAAATTAACAAGTGATATTTGACACTATTGCATTGATTTATTGAATTCCAAAATTCAGAAAACTTTTTATAAGGAAAATTGATGACTTGGTGTATAAAATTCTGAAAAATTTGTACAATAAAGTGATAATGGATAATGTAAGTTTTAAAATTTTATTTTCAGAAATAAAACATTTTAAAGTAGACCTCAAGATAAATGAATATGTATTAAAATTCTTTTTAAATTTCACTGAATTAAGATATTTATTATAAATAATTTCAATTCAAAATAATAGATAATCTTATAATGAAAAAAAAAAAAGGTTTATAAAAGTTTGATTAATAAACACATATTTTTACGAACAGATGTAGAGTTGATTACAATATTAATCAGAAAAATAATTATTAGTGGAATTTTCAAACTATAGTATAATTATCAATTAAATACACAGTATATAAATAATTAAAAACTATTTTTTAAATTCCAAATATATTTACCATTTCAAGACGACAATTTATTTATCAAATGCTATTGCACATTTTTTAAAGGAAAATTCAGATTTTATAAATCAAGAAAAATCTCAAAACTTAGAAGAAAATTATTCATTAAATCATGAAAAGCAATTTCCATCCCAGTAGAACAATAGAAGAAATTACAATATTTGAAGTTATTTTGATAAATAATTAGTTACAAAAACCATATATCCACTTGATTAAAAAGCAGAGAAAATTTGGATTTAATTTTTTATAGCTAAATTATAAAATATTGATCAAATATGAAAAACAAACAAACTTTATAATAATTTTCAACTAATAATTTTAAAATTTCAAGCTCTGTACTATTAGAATAGTTTTCTATGAAATCAATTCATAAATCTAAAATAAATATTTGTTTTAATTATTAAAAAACCTTTTAGTATGACTTTATTGTTAAAGTCTAAATTTAAAATTTATGCAGATATGCACTTAAGTTAGAAAGCTGTATGAGATATAACACTAATTTTAGAGTTAATGGCTTCAAAATTTACTACTTTTTTACATACAAATAAAAAAATTGTCAAAAATCATAACAAAATTTAATGACATGTTTTCAAACTCTTGATAACAATTTGCAGATAATAAATTAATTAAATGTAGTCAAAGTTATAGTTAAATGTATCTAAAATTCATACTAAATTTAAAATTATATAATATATCTACAAAAAAATTAATTTTAAGGTTTTTTTTTCCTACCAAACAATTTTAGAGCTGACTTTAATTTTATTTTTGCTACAATAAATATTTCACTAGAAAATCAATAGCTGTATTTCGATTTATGATTCGACAGTAATTTGATTTACAAAGAATTACATATAAATCAATCATTTTTTTTTTTTTCTTATTCAGCTGTGTTCATAAAATTATATTTCTAAACAATTTAAAATTGAATGATAATAATTTTCCAATATTTTAAAAAGCCTTAATTACTTAATTTATATTGTAAAAACTATTAGAATTGTGGCCAGAAATTATTCAATTTGACCACTACTGAAATAAACAATTAAAAATTTAATTTTATAGGAGTAATATACATTTTTAATTTGACACTATGAATTTATCTTTTATAATTTAACATTAGATCATTTACTTCTCAACATTTTTGTCAAATTATGAAATAGTCACAAATAAAGCATGCAGCTAAACAAAATTTTCTTGTAAGAAAAAATGTCTTTAAGGATATAGATTATAATGTATTGAATAGTTCTTACATACAAATTTAATATTAAAATAAGAGTTATTTATATTGTTTATTTATCAAAAAAATTTTTAAGTCCCATGCATGATTTAAAAAAATCATCCTAGTAAGACAAGGAAAAAAAAAAAAAAAAAAAAAAAAAATGAAATTTTTACCAGCAACATGCATTATTGGCATTGCATAAGATTTTTAAAATTAGATCTATACTTTCATTTGAAATAAACTGAAAAGCTAAAAAATACAAAAACAAAACTGTTTTAAAGATACAGAAACAAACCTCAGTATTTCATTGAATAATTTATATACAAAAATCAGAAACTTAATGTAAGTACAATATCAATCAGTTATGTGAAATTTATTAATGCAAAGTTGTATTCATTTTTTAAATATTTTATAATTGATTAATGGTTATTTTCATTTTTTTTTTTCTATATTGTTTGTTCTTAGATTGTCAAATAAAGATTTCTTATTTGCTTCCCCACAATATTGATATATATATATATATATATATTGGTTTTTTACTTTTTCGATATACTACAGATTCAGTTTCTGTAGAAGATATACTTTATTTAATAACTTTTCCACTTTTTAAAAGGTAAGAAAAGAGGAGGGAATTGTTAATTGAAAGGGGGGGGATTAATTATTTGTAAAACAACTGAATTGAATGCATGAATTTTCCAAATAAAAAATAGTACACATAAATTGACAAAGATTAGTAATTTATCAAAGACTTTTTTTTTTTTTAGATTTTAGATTTGAATACTTTTTTGAAGTTATTAATAAATTGTACAAAAATTTAAAATTTATAATATTTTTTTAGAAATATATATTTTTTCATATTTATTGCAATTAGACACTTCTACAGTATATAAATAGGCCTCATGTTCCTCTTATGCATATCATCAACAGCCTACAGACAGGTGATAAAAAGAGGGCATTTGTCTGTCACTAATTTGAATATAGGAGAAATAATATATATATACAACTTATACAGAAACTGAATCTGTAATATAATGTATGAATACTATTTTTTTCTTTTTTTTCTTCAACTTAAAGATTAGTAAAATAGCTTAAAGAATTTCAGATTTCCAACAACAACAACAACAAAAAAAAAATTTATTTTCAAAAATGAGTAAAAATATTTCTGTTAACTCAGCTAAATAGGAATAAGTTAAAATATAATTTAAAAAAAAAAAATGATTTTGATAATAACTTTCTCTAAAAAATTTAAGGATTAAAAAAAAATATCATTATTTCACAAATTAATAAATATTTTTCTTTAAAAAAAAGTAAAATTTTTGCATATTGTTAACATTACAAATTATGGACTGTTAAAATGCTTATGTATTAAACTTTGCATTTCAGTAGTGGAAAATTCAAATTACAGAATATTTAACCTGAATAGATAAAAATTACAAATAGTCAATGTATTTTTTAAAAAATTAAGATACTTATTTCAGAGAATATCAAAACCGAATTAACGATTTAAAATAAAAGGAAAAACATATAATAACAGCGTAAAACATTTAAAATGTGTAATCATAAAATATGACGTAATGCAATTGCCTATAACTACCAATTATTTTGAAGAGTATATACCTGTAAGTGTTGATGAATTACTAAATTGTGTAATTGGTGGTTCAGTCATCTCATCTTGAACGTTATTTTTGTAATCCGAAAGCGTCTTGTCGGTTTCCAAACTTTGAAAGGTTGACGCTTCCTCATGGGGTTCCAGTTTGGGGCCTCTACAAAGCTGTACTGATACATTCACTTCTCTAACCCAATGCCATTATATATTAACATATAAATGCTGCAATTCAAAAAGATTTAAACTTATGCCTTTTTTTAAACCATTATCTACTAGAACTTATTAAATAAAATGTTTATGATGCAAACAAATAATTGGATATAAAAATATTCAAGCAAAAAATAATAGAAAAAAGATGTATAAAAGTATTACTAACGACAAAAACAGTATGCATATTTTTATATGTTAAGCAAATTATAGAAATGAGCATATTTATAAAAGTTATTAGAAATATTTACTTAATTTTTATAAATTATCATTATTATACAAACTTTTATTTAAATGAGGATAGTATAAAGTGGAATGTAAATAGTGTGTTAATTTCAAAATATAGATTTTATATGAGTCCATTTATTACAAACTGAGTAAGCTGACTTACAGTATTTTTTTCTAGATATTTATTTTTTAGAAGTCCTTATTCATGAAGTCATAATAAAATACCAAAATAAGAATCCTAAATGTAAATATAGAATGTCTATAGAATTGACCTTGAATTCCTTAAAACCGAAATATTAATTATAATCCTTTTCAAAGCAATGTGCACACATTTAGAATTTAATCTAAATCTAAATTTATAGCAAATTAACTTGATTGAGTGAAATTCCAATCAATGTAAATAAACATTGAAAATAATGTTGTATCAGTAATTTCAAAATAACTTTTTCAACACTTTAAAAAACTTGAATAAGATAATTCCAAATACTTTCATCAGAAAATATTACTTATTCATGAATAATGAAAACAAAAAAATTAAGAATATGGATGAATCAATAAGTTTTGGAGAAAAAAGATAAAATTTTCAATCACTAATTATTTGAAACTAAAAAAAAAAAAAAAATGCTTTAAATAATAAGTAAAACTTATAACTAAATTACTTTTTTAGATAAATGTATCACAAATCAAGGCAAATTTAAAATTTAAAGAAATTAAAACCTCAAAAAGTGTTTGAAATACAATGAACAAATATTAGGAAAAAAATCCTTGTTTTCTGTGACAACAAGCACTCAATAAAATAATTATGTGAAATACATGGGAAATATACTATTTTTAAAAATGTTGAAGAAAAATGTGAAAAAAGTACTATTTACAAAATACTGCATGTTGAAAATTATAATTTTTATATTAAAAATAGACGGAAACGATAAATTTTTAAATAGTGCATTAAACATTAGGTACTATAACAGATTGCATAAAAACAAAGCAATAAATTATTTATCATGTGTTCAAATAATGTTGTATTAACAAAAACAACAAAACTCACTTATATGCAGGTTCTGTTTAAGCATTATATGTAGTTTCTGATTAATACAAAATATTTGTACTTTTGAAATTTATTTAATTTTGATCTGTAAAATGCTATATGCCAATTAATTTCAGTATTAATTTGGAGGACAAACCTAGTGCACTTTTCCCGCTGTGCTGATGGTTACTCATTTCGTCCGCAAAAGGGTAAACTTCAGAATCGCTGCCATTTCAATGAAGAAATTTTAACAAATATTTACACATAATACAATGAATTATCGTAAATATTTTTGAATGATTATGATAAGAGAAAAATGTCAATTCTTGTAAAGATAAATTGTTAGCGAAAAATTCATCATAATTTGATACTATTTTATCATGCATAAATGCATTTATGAATCCACAAAAACAAAAATATTAGTTTTAATATGCAGCATTTATTGAAAATAATTACTAAATATATATATATATATGATAGAAACATTTATTATTTAATCGCCATTCGTCCAGTAACTATTGATAGATGGATGCAAGATTCCAATGTTTATATTTATTAGATCTGTTACAGTTCGTTAGTACTAAATTAAACTCACAAAAATAGCTGATTTCATAAGTAATTAAGGATATAACGTTACTAATGATTGTCTTTAATAAATCTGACAAATAACAACTAATACGGGTATCCTCCCAGGTGTATAAACTTTTAGGAGTGATAAAGAAAACTAGGATGCTTGCAATCACATAGCAATACAAGATCAGAAAGGCTTTCTTAACTTGATAGACTACACCGAAATTTCAGAAATGAAAGGATACCAAGTAAGTAAAATATGCAATTTATAAATCGATGTACATTAAATAGAGTAACATGATCAAGAATAACAAAGGGAAGTATATTATTAACAAAGAGAAACATAATGTTCAACAGCCACCTTCAGACACTGTAGAAGGATCCTGACAAGGTGATTACCAGGCCTTGCACAGTCTTCTCTAGGTCCGAAAATTGTATAATTATTTCACAATTTACGGCATGTTTAAAAAAACTTCATTGAGATAACCGCAAGTACAGCTTTCCAGAGAGACAATTGCTGGGAGCATCCGTCATTGGATATCGTTGAACTTACAAGTGTGGTTAGCTTATTACCGCAGCCAACAGTTTTCTGAACCAATGTTTTAGGGCCTTAAGCTCATAAATATTGTCTTATATAATAAAAATATTACATCAAAATTACTCAAATATATCTTCTAGTTGTTAATAAAACCTATATCTGAATGCAAAGCTGATCTTAGCAAAAGTGGGCCCCTGTGCAAAATTAACATGGGCCTTGAAACAAATGTCATGATAAAAAAATAATTATTTCTTCCATTTTGTTATTTATTATGTAAAAACGGGTATAATAAGAGTACCTGAAAATGGTAAATAATGAAATTATTTTAATAAACTAATATTTTATTCACACAAAAATATTTAATAAATCAAATAGCAGAAATAATTGTTTCATATATTTATAATTTTAAATAAATTTAAATACGCGATTTTAAAGATTCGATAAATATGGTTAAGAAGGTAAATCATTTTTGACTAATGTTAGATCTCAAGTAATTTTTTATTATTAATTGGCAAGGTTAATATAGTTTTCAGAACAGTACCAAATTTGGATACAGTTCTAATAAATTAGTTTTCAATAAATATTGCAGTATTTGTAATGCATATATATATATATATATTATGTCTCATGTTGGGGATAAATTTCAAATTCCTTCTTAAAAGAAATAATCACAGTAACGACTATGAGTAAAAAAAAAAAGAAAAAATTTGCCAGATGAAATCGACTGATCGGTTCCTATATGACCAAACAGTTTGTTTTTGTCCATTTTTTTCTTATATTAAATCGTCATATGTTTTTCTGAATTATTAAAAATATTTAAATTTTGATTTGTGACCTTTTTTTTATTGATTCATGATACTTTTTATCATTTGAAATATCTTATTCACAATATTTACTTTATTCGTATGTCATACCCAACTACCAAACTTAATAAAAATTAAAAATGAAATATGTTTATTTTCGATTGATTGCGTTTACATGTCACTCGTTTGTTCATAGAGATATTTAAAAGCCAGAAATTTTCTGGTACTTTTTATCTCACAGAAAATTGTTACTTTTTATCTCACAGATCTCACACTTTCGAGATGTTGTCCTATTACGTTTCTAACAGTAGTTTGGATATATTAAAAGATATTTGACATATTCTTTTAATATATCCCAACGCATCGCAGAATTGTCAAAAAATATTATCTATACTTTATAAAGTCCTAATAAATGAATTTGTAAGAAATTATTTTGAAATATTTCAGTGATGACTTATTACTCCATATGACATATACTGTGATTTGTCAATTCTTTTGAAGGATAAGTTCTTGCACGTCTTTATAAAAAATTCTCATATTAGCTCCACTATCTTGCCTCTGTCTTCGGCAATACCCTAAATCTAATTCATTCTTTAGTAATATGATTTCGATTTTGACTGATAACCCTTTTACAAATTTTGTATTATTTTAAGGCAAATAAATAGTTATTATACTTGTATACTCGCATCACTTTCAGAGTAATTTACATTACATATCTTAAAATAACCAATAATTGTACTGGAGGGCGATTTAATAAAATTGTGAAATACTTAGCTCTCCTGATTATATCTATTATTTCCTTTTTGACTTTTAAACCAAAGTAGAAATCTGTCCATTTTGTATTTCTTGAGATAAATAAGAAAACAATAATAATTCTGTTCAATTATTTAAATGTTGTTTCATGATTAGTGGAAATTTGTTCTGTGATATCTTCGAAATTAAGTTGGTTTATATAAAACATTGCTATTTTTCCTGGATGTCAAATTAGGCTCTGATAAATATAAAATTGTGAATATGTAATTGTTCACAAACATATTATAAACTGTTAAGGCTGTGTTTCATTTTTTTTAATTATTTTTTTTTCATGTTCTTTGTCAACAAAGTTTCCTAGTTTTAAATTCTATTCAGGTTATAATAATTTTAGCCATAGCTTATAAATCACATTTTGATCTTATAACACAATTTAAATGTATTAAATCATTTAAGTCCAGTTAAATATAGAGAAGTGGTATTTGAGAATAATAACTTATACTATACCCTAACAATAATGCAGCTTCTTTATGTTTTAAATAACTACAATTGTTCTTGACTTTGCCGATTTGTTGATTTTCTTAAATGAAAATTTTTCAAAAAGTTTGTGTTATATTTATCTTTAGGTAAATCCCAGTTCTTTATTACGCCATTTTCTATGATAGCTATTCTTAATTAATCAGTTATAATTTCAAGTCAAACATTAAATCATTGATACCAATATTTTCGTCTTCGTTGAATAGTTGATATTCTTGAACCTGCGGTGTTCGGAATAATTCATCTTGAACTTTATTTTTTTTTTTTTGTATCGTTATTATCTTATCGTTCTTCAACTCTTATTATCACTTTCCTCTTCCTTATGATAAAAGTTGGCTTTTATGATGGTGAAGATAATTTCGTGGATGTCACACGGAATAATTTCACTTGACTTTGATCTTCTAATAACAATGAATTATACGTTTCTTTAAGTTTGTTGCGCATTTTCAGTTTTTAAAGAATGTTACAAAGAAATTCATCGGTTTTATTTTCCTTCAAAATTTCTCCTTTTTTTTTTTTTTTTTTCTTTTTTTTTAGTAATAATTAGTAATAATTTTAATTTTTTCATATATTTTCTTTCTCCATCTCTATTTTTTATTAGTTTACTACTATGTTTTACTATTATTAAAATCGTCTAAAAACAATATTATAAAAATAAACAAACATTACAAGAAGTATAGAATAGCATAATACACAAGGAAATAAAGTAAAGAACACATAGGAACAAGTTATTTATTTTTACACCTTGAGATAAAGACGTATGAATAACTGTCAAACATCTCCCAGACAAGCACAACAAAACATTTGGTTTTTACTTAAAGAAAAACTGATTATTCAGAATAAATAACATTTGAAGATCGCATTTTATTTCTACCGTATTCCTTCAAATAGGATATATTTGTTTTATATTATTAGTTTAGTCTTAACTATTTTGTTGTAACTTTTATTACATCTATTTAATATTCCCGAGAAATAATATTTTATCAAATTTAAAAGCAAATATTTAATTAAAGCAATTTTAACATATTCGAATACTACTATAGGTTAACGGCAGCCGTCAATAGTTCGCCAATGGCACTTTCTCTACACAGAGAACAACAGACATAGCTGTATTTAAACTTTAATTATAAACACCAAAGAATGATATTAGAATGTAAGGGAAAGAAAATTTTTCATATTTTATAAAGGAAAAATTCAAAAAGGAAAAATTAGTTTGACGTCAAGGAAATCTATTTTTGCGTTCAGAATTACAACGGTGTTTTTATTTATTTGAACACCTTCAAGGTCTCATATTTGTTAGTTTAAGATACGGAGTTGTTGCCACGATTGATAAAGAATTTTGTATTTACTGTAATTATCTGTTTCTATTTTGATACAGAATATCAGCTTATTCTTATATATATTGTTTTTATATTTATTTATTATAAATAAAAAATGTATTCTGAAAAAAAGGAAGAAATCCAGATGTCACAAATTGTAAAAAATAAATTTTAAATCGATACAATATTATTTTTTAAAATAAATATTGCTTGTCTAGATCAAAATAGATCTAAACAGACATATTATATTAAAAGCAAATATTTTTTATTTGTTTATATTTTTCTAGTATTATTTCTCTCAATATAATGAAACTAATTATTGCCCTTTTTTATATCTTGGGTTTTAATAGAAAATGTATGATATTTTGTTTATTGATAGAATAAATATTACATACTAATTTTTGTTTGCTTTTATTAAAATCATCTGTTGAGTGATTATATGTTTTGAAGTAGTTAAAATTGATTTTTGACTATTGTTATTCGGTTTATTATTCAGTTATTTATTTTTGTAAATTTGTGTTTTATTGAGTAAAAATTCTTTTTTTTTTTTTTTATTGATATTAGTTTTTAAAATTTATCATGTTCTAATAGGTAAATAATAATAACAAAATTGATACAAATATTATAAATTTTTAATTTGTTGTTTAGATGTCATTTTTATTTTGCAAATAAGATTTCATTAAATATAATAATGTTAAATTTTTTTCTAACAAACTTAAATGCTTTGGGCACAAAAGTTTATAATTTATTCTATTTTACAAATATTTTTGATTAATATATTTATAAAAGTGTATGAATAACAAATTTTTATTCATGTACCACAATTTGTAAACAATATTTTATTTAATTTTAAGTAATTTTGAATATTTTATGAGAATCTATTAATTCTTCAAAGTTCTTTAATATATTAAAAATTCAAATGTTTAAAAAAATAAATTTAACTTTCTTTATTTATATAAATTAGAGAATATATTTTTAAATTTAGGCTGAAAAATATTTACAGAATATAATGGTATATCCAAGGATATATTACGTACACAAAATAAAAAGCATTTTTAATTTTCAAATAAATTTGTTAGCATTTTTTTTTTTCTTTAGAAAATGGAAATAAAATCATTATATTTAAAAAAAAACTTGAAAATATGTAATACGTTCTTGGTGGATTTTAATTCAACACAGAAAATATTAATATTTAATAATTATTAAATAAGAGTAATAATTAAACAAGTAATAATAATGATAACTAATATTAAATAATTATTATTATAGTATTTAATAATTATTTGAACTAACAAAACATGATAAGCAAAAATCAATACTCTTAAGGCGAAATAAAAATCAATGTCTAATCCAAAATTGCATACCAAATACAACATAAACAGACGGTAAAGTATAGTAATATGCCCTCTTTTAAAAAAATTGTAATAATCCCTGCTATCATAATTACCCTGCTACTTAAGCAATTCAATCAATTCGTATTTTTTTATTACTATTCTCTCTCATTTACTTCTCTACATTATTATTAGGAATTTAAAAAATTATTTTCATTAATTTAGAAAATAAATCTCCTCCTAGAGGATTTGAATTTTACAGAAATTTTAAATTATTTTTATTTTTATTTATTTATTGTTTTAGTATTTTTGAGATTAAAAAAATAATAAATTATAGTTTAAAAAAACTAAAAAGCACGCTTATAGAGTTAATCAAACTAGAAAGTAAAAATAACTGTTAACATTAGAATAAAATTACTGACGAGAAAATTAACGTCACTGTTCTAAAAGCGTGGGTGCTGTATGACATTTTTAAACTAACTCTGCATTTCGGAATGAAATCAGTGAAAAATTATAACGATTGATATCGAGCACCCCGCGCTTTTAGAACAGTGGTATTCATTTTCTCGTCAGTCATTTTATTCTTATGTTAACAATTATTTTTTACTTTTAGTTTGATTAACTCTAAAAAGCGTGCTTTTTAGTGTTTTTAAACTATAATATTTAAATGAGGTCGCGGTACGGAGGACTGAAAATATAGTTCTTACAATAATTTAATTGTGAGTAAAACAAAGGCTAAATGCGAAAACGTCGAGCCAGCCAGGATTCGAACAGGGGAATCTCCTGATCAGTAGTCAGGCGCGTTAACCCTTGTGCCACTGTCCGACGTAGGTTTGAATGTCTTAGATACTTTCATTCTACATGGGTTAAATTACTCTTCATAAGTTAAAATAAAATCACTAATCCTGGCGATCCTAATCATGATGAGATAATAAACTTATCAAAATATTTTATTGTCATCGGTCCTTGATAAGTCTACAACTTTTAAATTAAATCTGATCTCTTAAGGTAGGGCAAAATCGAGCCCAAAGAGTCAGTTACAAACAAACAAACAAACAAGCAAACATACAGGTGAAACTAATAAAAGCGTATTAAAAAAAAAAAAAAAAAAAAAACTGTACCGCCTGAAAAATTTCCAAACAACTCGTTCCAAACAATGTGTTTTACGAGTGAATTATCCTTACTTACAAATATTTCAATATCTAGTAAAAAATAAATATTCTTGAAAAAAAAAAAAAAAAAAAAAAAAAAAAAAAACTAGTAAAATAATTAAAGATTATTCATTTTTTTTTCTCCAATTTTTCAATGTAATAAAATAATTTTTGCTATAGAATAATCCATTGACTTGAACAAGCTTTTTTTTTCTTGTAGCAGCTTTAATTTAAAAGTACTTAACTACTTTATTTAGTACCAGTGAAAAACAGTAGAAACTTACATGTCAATATTAAATGTAGGCAGAAAAGTAAGTTGCTTTTCATAAATATGTTTTTAATCTGCATTGTATCATTATTATTTAATTAATAATTTAGCCACAAAAAGCATTTGAGAGAACTAAGAATAGAAGTATAAACTTTGAAATTATTATAGTTATAATCACAAAAAAAAATGGTTTAATATACTGAAACCAATTTTTTTTTTCTTTGCATGACAAGCCGTAATATTACTTAATAGTCAGGTAAAACTATTTTAGAGTCAAAACTATATGGGTTAAATAAATATTGTGTATAAAATTACGGATTGTATTAGAATTACTTTGGGAGCACTGGAATACTTTTCTTCTGTATATATATATATATTATTATAACTTTTTTTGGGGGTTTTATATTAAATTCTTAATAAGTGTTATTGAAACACCTGCTATCAGTTGTTAAACTTATTTTGCTTAAAGTATTATAGATTATTATGCAATAAGTATCTTCCAATTTCATATGTTATTATGCAATAAATATTATCAATTTTAAGTAATTTTTTTTATTCAAACATAAATTTTTTTTTAAATTTTTGTATCGCAGTGTATCCATTTTGTATAAAATTTATATTAAATAACAATTAAAATAAGTAAAAAATAAGTTCATTTATATAAATGAACTTATTTTTTCATTTTCTGCTCCTTAATTCATAAGAAAAAAAAATTTAGAAGATAATATATATTAGAGAATAGAAATAAATGTTAGGTAAATTAAAAATAGAAATTTTAATATATAATCAATCGTCGTATATAGGGGTTAATTTAATTCGTTCATTTAATAAAAATAATATTTTAGGAAGTTTTAATGAAATAAAATAACAATAAAAGCTGCAAAAATTAGAATAAAAAAAAAAATACAAACTCCATAATAAAAACATTTGATACAAGCAAATGCAAAATTAATTTTAAAAATGCATCATATAGAAAATTCAAAATAAATAAACCTAAATATTAAATTCAAAATACGAAATAAAAAAACATTTCATCCGAAATAAAAGTTATATATATTTAAGCCAGTTTAAGCTGACATGATTACTTATTACAAAATTTGATGATTACATATGACATGATTTAAAAATAAAACGGTAATTGTCAGCGATAAATAGAACGAGTAATAAAAATAATAATTATATTACTAATTTAATAATTTCTTTATCCAATATAAAAGTGTAAATTTTAAAATTCAATTAAAACTTAAGATATTTTTTTAAGTGAGAAATATTGTAAAAAAATGTTTTTGTTGTAAAAAAAAGTTAAAAAATGTTTTTGTTGTAAAAAAAAAAAAAGTAAAAAATGTTTTTGTTATTAAAAAAATGTTAACAAATGTTTTTGCTGTAAAAAAAGTTAAAAAATGTTTTTGTTATAAAAAAAAAATGGTTTTTGTTGTAAAAAAGTTAAAAGATGTTGAAAAAATGATTTGTTGTAAAAGAAATGTTAAAAAAATGATTTGTTGTAAAAAAAAAAAATGTTAACAAAAATGATTTGTTGTAAAAAAAATGTTAAAAAAGGTTTTTTGTTGTAAAAAAAAAGTTAAAAATGTTTTTGTTGTAAAAAAAAAAAAAAAAATGTTAATAAATGTTTTTGTTATAAAAAATGTTAAAGGGATAAAAATATGTACTTTTATTTCATGAAGTAGTATAAAAATATAATCATAAAAAATAATTTCTTTACATTATAAAATTCACATCAAATTTTCGTAAGCCAGTTAAAAAGCAACTTCAATGAATGGAGCTGTTACAAAACAACTTTCTTTTTAACAGTTGCGCGCCTTTTATTTTTATTTGATCACCTTCTATGTACACATTTTCTTCGCCTAGGATGCGAAGCCGACACTATGATAAGGATTTGTTATTTACTGGACTAATTTGTTTCTATCTATACGGATACCAGCTACAGTCAACTTAGTGCTGAGTATTTAAGATCATAGATATATTATTTTATTACATTTGTTAAAATAATAATGTATTATGAGAAAGATAGAGAAATCAGAATATCGCCAGATTGTAAGTATAAAATTTGCTATGGAAACAATTATTTTTTAAAATTTATATGGCTTGTATTATCCAATATCCAATTTCAAACGATATTTTTATTCAATTATAAATTTTTAATTTTGTGTATTGCAGCTTATTCATTTTATATAAAATTTAATTTCTTTTAACTTATCTTTTCATTTTGTGCTTCTTATTTTAGATTCTTTAAAATTTTAATATTTAATCAGCCGTCATATAGCGGTGGGCTTTATTTAATAAAATAATATTTTAGAAAGCATTGTTATTATATGATATGATATCCAGGCATTGTTATTATATGATATGAAAGTTATCTGCAGTTTTTTTTTTTCTATTTTTCTAATATAAATACGGTTAATATAGTAATATTTATATATATTAACAGTTATTATTGTTATTTATATTAAAATTATTATTATATTATAACTTAATATAATAATAATTTGATTTTTATATTTAATTTGATTTTATGAAAACAATTATTGCAAATACAAATTGTGCTATTAATAGAATAAATATTGCTTGTAAATTTTTTTAGTTTTATTATAATTGCCAATTGGTTAGCTAAGTATTTTCAAACTATATTTATATTTATTATATATGTATATTTATGTTGAACTGCTATATAAAATCAATTATAGAACTGTTTAAATTGTGTTATCTTCATAATATTAATGCATGCTTTGTAGTATATAAGTTTATTTTTTATTACCATTAAAGTATACTGAGTCATAATCTGTAAATAACAATAACAAAATCGATATAAATGATATCTTTTTAATAAAAGTTTTTTGTTTAGATTTCGTTTTTAATTACTTTAAAACTGTTATTGATACTAAAAGAAGAAATAAAAACTTTTTCTAACGAACTTAAAAGAGATTTCTCAAAATATTATTGAGAAAAAATAGTTTAGAACTCTTTTCTTTAAAGAGATAACTTTTAAAATTCACACATTTATAAAAGTGTGAATGCTGAATTTTTATTCAAATTACATGAATAAATAATACTTTATTTAATTATAAACTGTTTTTGAATATAACACGTAAATTTATTAATTCTTCAAATTTATAATACATATTTAAAAATTAAGATGTTATATCCTTTTCAAGTTATCCTTTATCATTATTTATATGAATTATACACAATAATTTTAAAATGATATTCATAATATTTACAGTATATTGTGTAATATGTGCAATAATTCAAGAATATATTTATAAACATAAAACAAAATATATTTTTTCAATTTTCATGCCAATTTCTCGAGATTTTTTTTTCACTTTTTGATGGAGAACAAACCACTAAAAGCAAATATTATATTGATTTGTAAGCGTTGAAAATTATAATTTTTCAGAATTTGAGAAAAATAAAGAACTAATCTTGTTATCTTATTTGTTATTTTGAACCTTATTTGTTTTATTATTTATGTCATTTTTTATATAAACGATTAAAAATATTAAAAATATGGAAAATTTGCTGCAAAGTTAAAACAAGAAAGATTTATGAAAAATTTTGAAATCTTGTTTAAAAAATCTTGAGAATGTTCAATGTTTTCAGTATCTCTTAATTTGACAAATAAAAAATATATATACAAAAATAAAACATAATAAAATATATATATATATATTCTCTGACAATTTTATTTTAATTATTATTATTAACAATTTATTTAAAATAAAAATAGTCGTTAATTCTAGATAAAAAGTCAATAATATACAGGTATTCGTTTTCAATTCTAAAAACTCGAAGCACAGCTATTATCATAGGAAAATTATTTAATTGTTTAGTTCAGAATAGCCTAACACTTTTTCGTAAAATATTTTTAAAAATTGTAATTAAAAAATATTATTTATTTTTCATTTGCTATAAATGCGTACATTTCAGAGAATTTTTCTGCTATGAATGTTGCTCCCAAAAATTTTGTGATAAAGAATTACGAAAAATATTTTCTATTTTCCCTGTCGTGAACTAATAAATTATTTTTAATCTGTTATCCTTTTAATGTATCAAGAAAGGCAAAATGTACTAGTAGATTTTAATGTTAATAATAACTTTTTGCACCCGACTCAGGGGCTCAATGGCAACTCGCGCAATTGGTGAGCATTAGGGTGGAGGTTCAATCTGCTGGCGGCTTTTGTTGTAGACACTATTTGAGCAGACTCGATAGTTTTTTGCCTCGTTAGTCGGACTATCTGGTGCGTGTTTTCCGGTTTTCTTTTTTACTAGATAGTTTCCCCCTAAAAAGACCTCCCTGAAGGCACTGTCCTTCTTCATCGTTCCGGTGCCCAGTTCGACATTTACCTACGGGTGCTCCATCACAACAGAAGTTGCCCTCCCTTTCCCTCCTTCCATGAGACTACACGGGTTCTTGGACTTGGTCTAGATGTTGTTTACCAAGTGGGATAAGGAACAACAAAATACTTTGCTAACTATAACACGAAATCTTTACAAAGTTGCAAAGTTAGAATTAAGATCCAAAAATTGAATGAAAAATTTAGTCCCTTTAAATTTTTTTGACAAACTTATTTTAAATTTAATAAAAATTTATATGTGATACTTAAACTGTTTTATACAATGTTACCACTTTTACAGTTCTTCTAACATACAATGATGAATATCTGATTAATTCTTGGCTGTTGAATGCTTAATGTATTTAGATACATTTAACTAAAATAATTATCTATTAACGTATAATGTGTTCGAACGAATAATGTGTAACGAATTCAGTGTTACTAAATATTTTATGTCAATGAAAGGTTTCCTTGTTCAAATTATAACTATATATCAAGTTTTAAATATACAATTAAACAATCTGTTAACAGTTTTTAAGCAAAAGTAGTTTTTCGTAATGTTAAATTAATTTTCGGTTTATCATATAAAAACATTCTTTAGCATCAGATTCTAAGATTATTCGTTTACTATTAAAATAATCCCAACGCGGTTATTGATATAATTATTAAATATTATAAAATCTGTTATTTTTTTCTATAACAGAAAAAAAGAAGTGGCAGGATATTTTAATTATGTGTTGCAAATTGTTAAGTCGCAAGCAGTTAATTAGCATTGAAATTCAAGCCATGGATAGTAGCCAAGTAATAAAAAACCTATGGATATAATGTACTTATAAGAAATATAAAGAAGAATACCTGTAAGAATATATATTTCTTATAGGTTTTACGATGTTGAGAAAGAAGCTGGGATTTTAATTAGTTTCAGAATAAAAATTATGAATTTGTTTCCAATCACGGAATAATTATCAATCAATTTGAAGTTTATAAAAATTTAAGCTCAAATTTATCCAAAAGTTCTTCTGTATTATTTTTTGTTCACTTTTTAATAACTTAAGATGCCTTAATTTTTGTGTAGCAAATACATCATTCCGTCTTGACAAACGTATTTTCACAGTTTGAGAACCAATGCTTGAAGGCCTCTTACTCAACTCCCTTAAACACAAAAACAATATTACATTAACATTACTTACTACTGTGTCCAAAAGTAAGACCAATTTTGAATTTAAATTTCCCGGGCATATAGTATTTAATTTTTTTTTTTTCTTTTTTAGGTTGTTGGCATTGTCCATCACATCTGTGTGAAATTTTATGACAAAATGCGGATTAATTAGTTGGTTGGTTTTTTATGAATTACGCTTGGTTTTGTGAGATGATAAAACTGATTCCAGCGATTTTTGAAATGTCTGAATTAATTGAGCAAGAACTTGCGTTAAATTGTGTTTGCAGAAACGTAAAGAATGTTACAGAAGGCATTCGGTGAGCATTCCTATGGTCGGCCACCAACCTCAACCGATGAAGCTCACCTACAAAAAATTAAAGATTTGATATTTACAAACCGCCGTCGATTTACAATTAGAGACCTTGCTGATAGTGTTGGTTTTAAAAGAAGCTCAAACGTCAAATCTGGATTGGTGCCGAAAACACTGAATGCTCCAGCTCACACTGCATTGATAATTCATGATTTTTCGCCAAAAAATGAAACCCATATCGTTCCACAACCATCGTATTCATCTGATTTAGCATCGTTCTACTTCTGGCTGTTCCCTTAAAATCAAAAGACCACTCCGGGAAACAGTTTAAGAGTCGACTGAACAGGCATTTCAAAAATCGCCGGAATCAGTGTTAGCATCTCACAAAACAAAGCGTAACTCAAGCACTAATGAATATTTTGACGTAAACTTTCACACAGGTGTCAATGACAGTGTCAACAACCTAAAAAAAAAAAAAAAAATTGAAATACCAAATTAAAATGCCCGGGAAATTTAAATTGAAAACTGGCTTTACTTTTTGGACACAGTTGTAAATATGTTTTCTAGATATTAATAAGACTTATATCTATATATTTCTGTCTGAAATTCACCTGTAATCAATCAAGCAAAAACATTTGTTAAATGATTGTAAAATCAATTGTTATTCATAATGATTGAATTTTAGATGGGCTGCCTACAATCGGTAAATAAAGTTTATTTAATCTAATTCTAAAGAGAATATTGATAGTAATAGAAATAATTTTAATCATAAAAAGAAAAGAATCTGAGGGGAAAATGTTTTTCGTACAGTAAGCGAAAAATTAGTTTGACGTCATAGAAGTTTATTACTGTACCAAAATTTTTGTTGTTGTTTGAACACCTTTTATGAACACATTTGTTGCAATAAGATACATAGCTGACATGAATTGTTGAGAATTTTTTATATTGTGTTTTTTTTATATCTGTTTTTCATCTATTCGGATACAAAATGCGAGCAAATGTCAATTTATTGCTATGGTTTCAAGATTATAGTGGTAATATTTTTTTATATATATAGTTTTTATACTTCCTTAATTTTAAGAAAAAAATAAGGATATCGCCATAATGTAGGTATAAAAAAATTTGCTGTAAGAAAAATTTTATTTTAAATAAAAATTTTTTGTACAAATTTGATTATCACCGATACGTAATATGAAAACGTTTCTGAGGCGAAGATTTACAATCAATTCTTCTTTACAGAAGACTTTTAAAACTAATATCGACTAATAAAACTAGTATCGATGGCAGGTTTTTATCCAAATAACAATTTGTAATGAATATTTTATTTAATTATAAGCTATTTTAAATATATTATTCACTCTTAGAATTTAAAATACACGCTTAAAAATCAGATGAATATTTTTTAAACTGACTTATCTGTTTATATTTTTAGGAATTGGAGAAAAAAACACAAAAATTTATTTGAAAATTTAAAAAAAAAAATTATGTAGAAAATCAAATAATAGAAAATATTTTTAAAAAATTTCAAACATTTAGGGTATAATATGGCTTAATCATTCATAAATTTATTTTCTACATAAAATAATTTTTTTAATTTTTAAAAAAAAAAAATTATGGTTTTTTTTCTGATAGAGAGAGCAATAAAATCAATAAAAAAAATTGATTATTGGTCTTAAACATTTAAAAATTATTTAGAATTTTTCAATATTTGAAAAAAAAAAAATCTATTCTGTTATATTACATAAAAGATTACAAAATATTTAGAAAAAATATAAAATTTACCACAAAGTCAAAACGAGAAATCTTGTTGAAAACTCAAAATTATGTCATATTCTCGGTGCCACTTAAATCGAAACAAATTAAGAAATATAAGTATGAATACATTTTATTTAATACTCACTAGAGCCAGAAACACAGATTGAGCGGCAAAAAGTAAATCTCTTATGCAGCAAAATAAAAATTATATCTAATACGAAATGACATAACAAATGAATGTCAAACAAGACACAAAGTCAACAAAGATTCAGCCATGTGCCTGCTCATAATAATACTGTTATCACTGATAGACTTTACCATTCCGTACCATTCCGTAGTTTATCACTCTTTTTATTTATTCATTTTACTTTCTGCATTATTATTTGGGAATTTGGACGAAATTTATACTGCCTTCATGATGATTGGTATGGAAGTCCATTTTTTAAATTTAATTTAATTTAATTAATAAATTAGTTTTTATGAGTTTTATGAATCTTTTAAATTATTACTTTCAATTAAAATATTCCCGACATTAATTAAAATAAGTATTTCATAAAAACAAATGAGAGATAATTAAAAGCTGTTCACTTAAAAAAATTTGAGATGGAGTTTGAATATTTAATTGCAGAATAATCCAGTGATTTGAACAAGGTTTTCACCATTGATATTTTAATTTAAGCCACTTTAATTTACAGCTCGTGATATCAAAAGAGAGTGCAAACTTACCAGTGGATGATAAAAGGTTTATTTTCTACAAACTAGTCGAAACAAATGAAAATTGTTATCTTGCTTTGTTTGCTAACTACGTTCCGCAATTATTTTCAGCGTGCCAGGTTTCTAAATCTGATATAATTGTGTGATAAAAATGAGTTACAAGGTCATAGTTATAAAATACAGAGAATGAATTATTTTAAAAATTCTGCTTAAATGCGAGCAAATTTTTGTGAACCTTGAAAACCAAGCATAAGGGCATCGTTATAAAAATGACATCAATATAATGCAAATTTAAAGTATCAATGTAATAAAACCCATTTTATAAAACCTGTATAAGCTTTTTAAATGTCTTTACAGTTTATTTCTATCTGAGACCTGATGGCTATGTGACTAGAGCTCTGGCGCTTGATGCCACAGTTCACGGGTTCGAGTTCAGGCGGTGCCATGAATGTTTGTAGTGGTTCGGAATCCACTTTAAACCGTAAGTCTCGGTCTAACACGATTGTACAGAATTATGAGGGTAGTGTTACTCGCGTCCGTAAGATATCTTCAAGCTGCACGGGCCCCCTGGGTAGTGCTAAATGAGGTACAGCGTTCGTCAGTGCAGCCTTCTTCAAGGCTAGTTTGTATTGGGCTCATAGGGGCATGGTCAATACGATCCAGTCCACGACGCAATTAAAAAAAGTTTGTTTCTGTCTGTAATAAGTCATTGAATGGTTATTTAAACTTTACTTGTAAGCGTTTTTAAGGAACTGAAAATTTGGTATTTTTAACCGGAAAGAATTTCTGATTATTATGTAAAAGCAATTTTATGTTTATTATCTTTAATAAAATATTAAAATATAGGTAAAATCACATGAGACAAAGGGAGATTCCATTTACTACTTTACATTAAGTCGTTGACGTATGTACCTCCAGCTTTGCAAGGATACAAAAATTTACGTAGATAGTAACTATTGGTTTATTGTTATGTGCAATCCATTTTATTTCAAGATAGAAAACGTGCCTGATGATATTAAATGTCATTCTGATTTTTTTACAATATTTGAATATACAAACCAATAGATATGAATTACAAATCCTCATGAGTTTTAATTGACACAGTATTGAAATATCTGATTTTCAAAACTTTTGTTTTGCGAAGTATAAATACATAATATTCTTAATTTAGAATGTTAAAAATATTTCCTAAAATATTTGAAACCACATAACAGTACCCTTTTACAACTTAGTTTCAAAGTACTGCCCAACTTTATCTAAAACGATAAGAAAACCTTCAACAGTAAATTCAAGGTGATTTTCTTATTCTAGCATCTTTTCAGAATTCTTCAACAAGCAATAAATCATAATCTGATTATAAAACTGTGCACATGTAGCAACAAAATCAAAATTTATTGCGAATAAATCTTTCTCTCTGACAGGCTTTTTGTCATCGCTAATATTTTAAAGCTTTTATTCGGTCTAAACTAGTTGGATATTCTTTTGTTTCATTCTATTTGAACTGATAAAATGATATGATACTATGAAAAGCAATTTTTTTCAATTCCTACTATTAGTTTACACTTTCCTAAATATATTTATATATCTTGTTCTTCAATCGTTAATAAAATACTTTTTATTCATCCACTCAAGTTCATACATTTTTTTTTTTTTTTGAACTTGTAGTGGATGACGCTTGATGTCAATGCAGTTTTTTTCAAATATTCATACATTAATTAAATTGAATTAATTAATTTTAGTTTTATATGGGAGAAAAATATTTCTCTTATATAAGATATTTAAGCAGGATATAAATTTAGAAATAAATACCGTCAGTGGCGAAGCGAGTAGATCGCTGGAAAAAAATGTCTTTTTCAGATTCTTTTTTTCATTCTGGGTTCTAGTATGAGTCAAGGAGGGAACAAAATGGAAAATGAAACACGTGAATAAATGAGTGAGAGAGATGGAAAGTGTGTGTATGAGAGAGAGAGAGAGAGAGAGAGAGAGAGAAAGTATGTGTGTATGTGAGAGAGAGAGAGAAAGTATGTGTGTGTGTGTGTGTGAGAGAGAGAGAGAGAAAGAAAGTATGTGTGTATGTGTGTGTGTGTGTGTGTGTGAGAGAGAGAGAGAGAGAGAGAGAAAGTGTGTATGTGAGAGAGAATTTTTCTAACTTAAAAAAATGAATGAAAATTATTTATAAAAGATTTCCTGCAATATAGTGGGAAAAAAAGTAGGAATTGACTTTGAAATTTCTTTTTATATTACTTGTTGTATTTTTTGTACTTTACTCTTTCCACTGTTTTGTTGTTGTAATTATTAGGCAGTTAAAAATGGAAAAGTATAATGGTAATTTTGTAATCAAAACTTCAATTAAAAAAAAAAGAGAAAAGGCATCAATAAACTCAATCTGTGTGACATGCTGCACCAAGGTTCCAGCTGATTTCATTACAATTCCGCCTTCTTTCAACCTCCGTGAAGCTTTGTATAGCTATATTTAACACTCTCCTTCTGAGAAGGTATTTTTAGATCACTTTAATGCTTACCAACAGTGGTGCTCTTCGATGCAGTTCATGGTGCAGCAGAAAAAAAAAAAAAGAAAAATCTTTAACAGTAATCTTTAAAATCTTTATATACAAATAGTAAGAGTGCGAAAAATTATACTAAAATGTTTTATTCATTCTTATTTTTAATTTAAATAAAATCTCTACTTTAAAGAAAAAGTCTCTTTAGTTTAGTTTAGTTATCAACAACATAAATGAATTGAATTTCTCTTTCAGTTACATGATGTTTAAGTTGCTGTGTTAATAACAAAATTCATATTGTAGAAAGATCTCTTTGTTTTCATAAATTAAGCGCCCTTGTTTAAAAATCAAATACACCGCAATAAAATGCACATCAAAAGGGAAATTACAGTTTAAACATATAATTTTTATGACTTTTGAATTGCTTGATGTATAAAATATTTATTTCTGTTTTTGTCACTATGCTTTTCATTCTTTTTAAATTTTTCTTTTGTTATCATCATCATCGTCGTCATCAGTGGAGCAACAGCCCCATGGTGGTCCAAGGCCGTCTGCTTGATGGCAGATTTCGGAGAGAGATGTTTTTTTTTTTTTTTTTTTTTTACTGGGTGGGGTTGTCAGCCCGACGCATGATATAATATTAAAAAACAAATACGTTAAAAAGCTTTATTGTACTTAAATTAATAATTTATGAATTACAAAAAAATTAATTATTTGGTATTCAGAAAAATTTGAAATAAGAAAAACATAAACAGTGTTTCTGTATAGTAGATTAATTCTAAATATTTTTATTTACTTGCTTTTCATATACGTTTTATAATAATTGATATAATATTAAGCAATAAAAATTTAGAATTATGAGATTTATAAAAATCCATTGCATTTTTAAAAACACCAAATTTCTAATTCTTTACAAGGAAGAGAAAACAAATAAGATATACCACATTAAAAATTTTATTAAAATAATTAAATGTCAATTCCTCCACCTCTTCGAAATTTAACGAAACATTCTTTAGAATTTCAGAACTCAATTAGTATTTGTTAAAATGACGGATGAAAGATCGAATTACCGTATGTTTTCAAAAATATGTCTATCCATGTTTAAGCCGAGAATGCGTCTTTTATTTAAAAAAAAAAAAATATCCAAAGCTCAAAACTCGTATATAAGCCGAATGAAAAAAAATTCCTGTAATGATCATTATTTACAATATTCTATTATTACTTACTTATTATCCTATTAGTATCCCCGTAACGTTATTCACGTCTTAATATTCTGTTATTATCCTCCTTTGTCGAGAGTAAATATCTCCAAGATCAGATTTTTTATTTTGACGATGACATAACAAACCAGCAATATAAACAAAATTTCAAAAATAAAATAACTCATTTTCAAAAAACGAATTTCATTTCATTAAAAAAATTTTTAATTTCATAAAATTAAGAAATATAAACTAAAGAAAAAATGCTTGCTATATTTGGCGATTTATCGCTTGCGCCCGGCTAATTGAAAAGTACCTAGGTTTTTGCGTTAGAGATTAGTGGGTCTATATAAAAGCTAACCCCTGTGATTTTGAAAAAGTTTAAAAAATACACGGAATACATACTTATACACGGAAATATGCTGTATATCAAAGAAAATGAATAAAATAACACAATGTATCAAAGTATACAGTATTAATATGTGCAGATAACCATGCGTATAAGTAAAAAAAAGATTATTTTAGTGATGTATTTTTCAAAAACAGGTGTTTGTTATCATAAACTTCACATTGTTCTATATCCGAATATCGAGATAAACATAATGTGGTAATTGACTTGAATTTGACACTTTCCATGCTTTCTACAATCCCCAAAAGATTACAAATAAATAGTCATAATCAATAAGTTGAATAAAAAAAAAATAGTTTATTAAAACTATTAACTCATTGAAAAGTTTATATGTGACAATTTCATAATTAATATTATGTATGTCTCGGTATTTCCTGCAATAGAAAATATCTTGTTAATTGTTGTTATTTAATTTCGGAATGATTCCCTATATTGTTTATTGTTCTTCTAAATAATTTAAAATCGTAAGAGATGAAATAGACTATGAGAAGATTGAAAGTCAAAGGTACTTAAAGTTTTAAATTTTGTGCCCCTCTTAGAGAGAAAACTTTGTAAGGCGTCCCCTTGACTTTTTCGGCATTAAATATCATTAGTATAAAATATAAAATATCGTTATTGGTTTTGATTTATATTTTGTTATTATTATTATTGTTATTTGTTTTATTAAATTTTATTAATTTTCCTCTAAATAATTTAAAATCGACAATGATAGAGAAAAATATAATGACTGAGACGTGATGATTGTAACGAATTTAATTCTTAATTGTTTCTTAAATACAAGCAATAATTTGTCTAATTCACAAAAATATATATTTTATTTATTAGCGAGACCTATATTTAAATGTTTCAGTTGAAAAATCATCTCTGATAAATCAAAGAAGAAATTAAAACATGTAAACTATATCACAAATGGAATGGAGTTGATTTTAGATAATGCCATTTGTATCAGCATGTTTATTAAATGATTTTGCAGTGATTATATTGTAACGTGTCAGCCTATACTAGACCTATAACTATTTCAAGAAGAGGACCATTTTTAGGTTCATGGGAACATTTTAAATTTTATGTGCAAGTATTATTTCTATATGCAGAACTCTATTTGCAATGAAATTAAAATTAAAGATATAAATTAGATACACAAGGGCAGTTCACTCCAAGCACGGAGATTTTCAGAGTTCTCGGGCCTACGACGAATCTAAAACACGTGGTCTGCGGCAGATCTTAATTACCACACGACGTAACACACGAAACTAAAAAAGCTCACTTTATAAACAGGCGGAATCGACCTGTTCAATCACTTTCAGAAAAAGAGAAAAACAACACTTCTTGTTGACTCGCCGCAGCACTCTTTCATTCTACTACAAAGTTGGATAATTAAAAAGAGTAATTGATCGCGAAACGACCATCCGCTCGACTTAAAAAAGAAATAAAAAAAGTTTGGATGTAAAAACATGATTAAAAAAAAATTGCAGAAAATGCTTGACATGGAGAGAGGGTGGAAAAAGTGTATATATATATATAACAGGTGGGATGAAAAGCTCGTAGGCTGACACATAGATGGAGCTACTAGTATTAAATCCATATGATATTTAGTTAGCCCTAATCTTCAAAAGACACGTGTATAAATTTGACAGCTGTTGCACTATTAGTATGTGAGTTATAGCATTTTTAGTGAAGCAACTTTTGTTAGTTCGACAAAATGGATAAAAGGAATTTCGTGTGTTAATAAAGCAATGCTTTTTGGCAAAAAAAAATACCTTTCAAGCCAAAGCTTGGCTTGATAAACATTATTCGGACTTTGCACCAGGAAAATCAACCGTGGAGAAGTGGTTTGCTAAATTTAAACGAGGCGAAATGAGCATCGAGGACGATGCACGCAGTGGACGCCCCAAAGAGGCTGTTACCGACGAAAACATCAAAAAAAGTCCACAAAATAATTTCGTAAAGTGAGGTTGATTGAAATAGCTGAAACCCTAAAGATATCAAAGGAACGTGTTGGACATATCGTGAATGAATATTTGGATATGCGAAAGCTCTGTTCAAAGTGGGTGCCGCGCGAGCTCACAATCGACCAAAAACAACAACAAATTGATGATTCTAAGCAGTGTTTGGGGCTGTTCAATCGTAATAAACCCGAATTTTTGCGTCGATATGGGACAATGGATGAAACATGGCTCCATCATTTCACACCGGAGTCCATTCGGCTGTCAGCCGAGTGGACTGCACGTGATGAACACTAAAAATGCTATAACTTCACTAAAAATGCTATAACTCACATGCTAATAGTGCAACAGCTGTCAAATTTATACACGTGTCTTTTGAAGGTTAGGGCTAACTAAAAATCACATGGATTTAATACTAGTAGCGCCATTTATATGTCAAGTTTTCAGCCCACCTTTTATATATATATATATATATATATATATATATATATATATATAACAAAAATAATAATGAAGAATATTGCCTGAGGGGAGAAAATTAAAAAAAAGATGAGCTGGAACGATGCACAAACGAATGAAAAAAAAAAAAGGACAAAATGGATATTTCAATTAAAAAAAAATAGACTGTTTAAGGTGGTTTTAAACTTTGATTCCGTTTCGAAGTTTCGTATCTACCATTACACTGAATAAAAATGGTTTGAGCTTTAATGATTGGGTTATTGAGATTAGCTATGTTACAAAAGAATTTTCTAAAAGTTTAGTAATATGGGTGTCTATAGTTTCAATATTAAGGTCGTTGTGAATGGTAGAGTTACGTACGAAGCAGGGAGCACCAGTGATAATCCAGTAATGTATTTTGAATTATTTGTACTTGGAACTCATCTACTTCTCCAAAAACCTCCTTTTAAGAATATCCGTAAAGAGATGGGAGGGGGCTTTCCTCACTTCTCATTGGGAGTAGACCCTTTCTCAGCCCATGGTCTCTCACCAATCACGATGCAACAACTCATGGTGTAGTCCATATTCCATCTGTCATTGCTTGGACCTGTGAAGGTCGCACGGGCAATCGCTAATTTCATGAGGTCTCATTATCCATTACACTGAATGATTGCTATCAGATTTGAGTGACAGGTTGTTCTCATTAGCACAAAACACTAATTGCATGTAATATAACTACCCCCAATACTGCTATCTGCTGTAAAATTTGAGTGATTGGTTGTTATTATATGCACTTGTTAAAGAATACACTTTTCTCTTCTCTGAGAAAACGAAATTCTACAACTCTTCCCGTGGGAAAAAATGCAACAACAGTAAGTAAATAAAATTACAATGTCTTAATACAAGTTTTATTGAAATATTACAATTTTCACTTTTATTTGGACGTTAAAAAAAGTTGAAAAAGAAATTAATTTAATTATAAATAGCATATTTCTAATAATAACTTCTCAGTTGTTTTCAAATTACAATTATAATTATATAAACGTAAGAATGATCTAAGAATCTGATATCAAAAAATGTTTTACGTCATGAAAAAAACTAGTTTGCTACCAAATATAAGAGATAGTTAAATTGAAACCTTTTTGATGACAAATTGTATAAATGAAGTATTTTTAATGTCATAAAAAGAATTTTTATTTTTATATTGATTCATAACAATTTTAATTGAAATTTAAGGTATTGATTGTTTAACTATTATGATTGGCTAAGTGTATTATTGTTATTCTATAATGACAAATACCTTTTTTTAGCATATTTATTTAGTTTGTCATATTTTAATTTTTATAGTATACGAATTGAATCATATTTACTGAGTAAGAGATTTATTTTTTTTTTTTTACCTCTTAAAATAAAATTTTTCTTGCTGTACATATAATTTTCATTTGCAATATATTGAAGTAAGTTTAAAAGGCTGTTTCTGAAAATAACAAAGCATTTATTTGATTTCTGTATGTGTCCTTTTTCACATAACATGACAACAAGTTTATGACTTTCTCTTACTTCATGGCATTTGATACGATCAAACCAATTTTATAGCATTTTTACTATAAATATACGAATTTGACAACTTAATGAAACGATTCTTGAATCATTCACCATTGTACGCTTCACTCATGAATTATTATCACACGACGGTGAATGATCACACATCTCTAAAAAACGGAAATAAATTGGCAAGATAATTTATTGTCATATCAACCATGAAATACAAAAGAAAAAAGTTTCAGTTTCTTACACAAAAGAAAATAAAACTATGCATGACATTTTATTTTTTATGATCACTGCAGTGCAATGAAAAGACGATGTCACCAATAACCATAAATATATTTTGCATCATTTAGAATAGTTTACTAGTTCTAGATAGTAAAAAACCCCTATGATATATAATTTACAATCATTTTAAATAATATTTCACTATTTATTCATATGGGGCCTGGTGGTCGAGTGACTGGTGGTCGGCGCCACAGATTTCGAGTTTGAGTCCCGGTGGTGCCATGGATGTTTATAGTGGTTCGGAATCAATTTAAACCGTAATTCCCTGTCTAATATGGTTGTAGAGCGTAGGGCTAGAGCTGACAACCCCACCTCGTAAAAGAAAACATTTCTCGCCTCGAAATCTGTCAGCAGGGAAAAGGCCTTGGCCCAACATGAGGCTGTTGCGCCACTGGTGGTGAGGATGATGAAGATGTACTAATACAAGACTGCAATTAAATAAAATGTACTTTTCTGTACTGTGCTTTTCAATATAGTGCATAATCTATCGAAAAATAGAAGGTATTATTTTATAAATACAATATCTATATACAAATATTATTTATTTCTAAGAGTTCCGCCCTCTTTTCGTTTAGAGTAGAGTAATATTAAGATAATTTCTTTTTAAAAGTTTATTCGTTGGAAATTGGCAATCTCAATTCTGAAATTTTCAATGAGAAGCAGTAAGTTAGCAAATTCAAGAGAATCTGAATCACATCTATATTTCTTATTAATTTGCAAACACCATAGCCAAACAGAACTTGATATCCTATCCACTCAGGTTTCTGATTGACTGGCGTTCTATAACGTGAAATTTTAATATTCAATGGAAACCCACGTTATGATTTGTTTTGTGCAATTTTCCTTTATTTGACATTTTAAAATGAAAGAGATTGGTTTCAACTTTTGAATTTTTGGTGACTACTGCAGTAGAAGGGGGACTACGAGGCAGAGAAGATCTAGTGGGCTGTTTTTTACAATGGAGAGACATAATAAAAGTAAATAATAATAGATATATGTTCACTAAAATGATTAAATACTATTTAAACAATTAGATATTGATACAAAATTGAAAATTGTATGTTACACTATATTTTATTTTCTGGAAAAAAAAAAAACCCTGCGTAATATCCATTAAATGACCCGAATCACAATCTTACTACTGTACACAAAAAGTAAGACCAATTATTTTTTTTTCAAAATCTCCTTATTTATTCTTTCAAAATTATTTCATCGCCTTCAAAGTAATCCCCTCTGGACACAATGCACTTATGCCACCTCTTTTTCCAATCCTCAATGCATGCTAAAAAGTCATCGGCAGGGATGGCCTTCAAAGCGCGCGGCGATTCACATTGAATCTCTTCAATCGACTCAAAACGGTGTCCCCGGAGGGGTCTTTTGAGTTTAGGGAATAACCAGAAGTCGCACACTGTGAATACGGTGGTTGTGGAACGATATGGTTTTCATTTTTGGCGAAAAAGTCACGAGGAATCAATGCAGTGTGAGCTGACGCATTCAATGTTTTCGGTACCAATCGAGATTTGACGCGTTTGAGGCCCAAAATGGAATTCACCGATCCTTTTGAAATTTCAACATCACCAGCAAGGTCTGTAATTGTAAATCGACTGTTTGCAAGCACCAAATCTTTAATGTTTTGGTCATGAGCTTCGGCGGTTGAGATTGATGACCGCCCAGATGGCTCTTATTCTTCAACGCGTTCTCTGAACTGTTTATACCACTTCTAAACATTTCTTTCCGATATAGGAATGCTCATCGAATGCCTTCTGCAGCATTCTATACGTTTCAGCGAACAAAATTTAATGCAAGTTCTTTGCTCAATTAATTCAGAGATTTCCAAAATCGCCGGAATTAGTTTTAGCGTCTCACAAAGCCAAGCATAACTCTAGCACTAGTGAATATTTTAATGTCAAATTTTACATAGATGTTAAGGACAGTGTCAACAACCTAAAAAAAAAAAAAAAATTGTGCCAGCAACCTAAAAAAAAATTTAAATTCTATAAGCCCCGGGAATTTTAAATTGAAAATTGGTCTTTCTTTTTGGACACAGTAGTATATACTTTCAAATAATTCCTTTTTTTACGACAATTATAAATTTTAACAAATAATGTTTTAAAAAATTGAATTTTTTTATGTTGATAAAAATATATGGATTTCCCTGTTAACCTTGACATCTTCACTAATTATTCATAGATTGTCATTAATTATTCATAGATCCCCCATTACTTATTTATAGATCCTTGTTAGTTATTCAAAAGATCATTAAATTATCACCTGTTCAATTCAGGATACAATAAAAGAAAGAAGAATGTTAGAATTATTTGTCTTCGTGGTCATTTTCACATATTTTATTTGTTCATTTGTGCGTTTGAAGGTTTTTTTTCTGTTCCCAGGATGTACAAGTTTTTATTCATCGTGACAAAGTTATTTTTTATAACAAAACCTTAATGGACATCTGCAAAACTCTCTTTAAATTTTGTCTCTATAATGTTTCACAATGATAGGATTAATCCCTGTGCTTTCAAGAAAGTATAGCGTGATCTTTCTAAATCAGTAGGAAGTCATTTGTTAATAACTTTTTTATTATTCCAATAAAATATGAAGTAAATCTAAGGTTGTATAATTAAATTTGCAAAATATTTTTACCAAAAATATTTTACATTTTCCTGTTAATGCTTACTGCTATCACTTCATTCTCTTGTAACTTCTTACCATATTTTATTTAAGAAAATGTGCAGTAATGCTCTCAACTACATTTTTAATTGAGAAAGAATGTATAAATATATGTAAATATATCAATTGGTATACGTTTCTCAAAACAAACAAGAATGAAATTGCAATGTGAAGTGTTCATATTCTGCAGAAAACATCTCATAATATGGCGTGAGGAATCAATTCTATTTGCAAAAAAATGTATTGCATTTCGAACACTTGCTTTACTAAAATGTTCATGTAAAATTATCTTATCTTTAAATATCTATCTTTTACTAATTAATTATCTATATCAAAATTCAAAATTAATACAGATATTTATTATAATTAATTAAAAAGTTTAAATAAGTAGTGGCCTAAATGGATACCATCCAACTTTATTTTTTGGTGGGGCCTGATAGTCGAGCGACTAGAGCTCTGGTGCTTGGTGTCACAGGATTCGGGTTCCAGTGGACCGGCGGTGCCATGGATGTTTATATGGCTGTTGGGGTAGGAGTGACAACCCTACCCAGTATAAAAGTAAGCGTCATGAAGCCAAGTTAGACTTCTATCTACGGGTGCTCCATCAGAATAGATACTGCCTCCCTTTCCCTCCTTACATGAGATTACATGGGTTCTTGGACTTGGTCTAGATGTTGCTGTCTACCAAGGTCGATAAAAACCATTTTTTTGGCATTATATATCTTGGTATATTACTTGTCATTATATTTTCTTATATACATGCATTCACGTATATTTATATTAAAGTGAAAGAGACAAAAAAGGACATTATCACAAAACAAAAATTGAATTTTTTAGTAATTAAGATTTTAATAATGCCTATATATCAGTTTGCGTATCTGCCGTGCTGGTTTATGTTGTTTTTAACTATGGCTTCGTCAACAGTTTTTCTTGTGAAGTCTTGTTCTTCTGTGAAACATGCTTGTTGATGCAATTTGTCATATTTAAAAAGCACGACAATGCAATGTCCAATGTGGATGCAATTTGTTGCGATGACATGTTTTTTTTTGGGATGTCATAATGTCTTAATATCATTCTATCCTCCCACATTGATGTTTTAATCCAAATCTTCTCTTGTTAGAATATTTTTCATCTTTTTGCAAAATTCTATAATTGGTCTTCAAAAACCACTTTAAAAATTTAGAAAAGTTTTCTAGATGTTTCGTTTAAAATAACTTTTGACAACATATGAAATCTCTTTGGATCTCGATATTTCGACAAAATTATAAAAACATATTCTTAAAAAGTGATAAAATCAAATGATTTTAAATTAGAAGAATAGATATTCTATGAAAAACAATAGGTCATCAAAAACAATGATTTAAAAGAAAAGACAATAATTGAAAATATTTCTTTTTCATTTTTAATATTTTATTATTTTTATACTATTCTTAATTATTGCTTCGTGTTTTTTATAATAAATTTGATTAAATCAATAAAATCCTTTCTACAAGTGCATGAATTGTATTTTAGTTTGAATGCTTATAAATTTGGGTTGTCGCTCATGGTCATTTTTTTGCACACATCAGGCTAATTAGACCAAGATCTACAATTTAGTGTGAATTCCGAACCACTAACAAACATCCACTCCATCTCCAGGATTCGAATCTTAAGCCTGTGATATCAAAGGACAGAACATTAGCCAATTGCCCATCAGGCCGCAATGTTTTCGGATAGGGTGCATAAAGGTAATTCATGTAATTTGATGCATAAAAGAACATGCGTAATTCATGTATAGTGTACATATATAGTTTTAAATTTAACGAAATATTTTGGCATTAAAATTAGTTTAAATCAGAAAGAAATATGCAAACAAACTGTAAATCACATTTCGAATATTATGATAATTAATTTTAATACTTTGATATTTATTGACAAAATAAATATCAGCTAATATATTAGTATAATTTATTTACATATAATTTTAACACGTTGCAGCATTGGCATTATAAATTATTATTTATTATTGTCCAAATAAAAGTTCTAATTTTGTTAAATAATGTATTAACGATTCATGTATCAACGGTTTCCAAAGATTTTATGATTTATATTATTTTGTTCTAATCAGTTAATTTGTATTATGATATCATACAATATACACAAAGCAAGCAATCTACAACACGACGAGAAAAGAACATTCTTCAAGTCTTATTTTAACATGACCTTTTTTTAAAAAAAAAAAAGGTCGAAGGGTATCGAAAGGAATGGAAAAAAATGCAATTTAAAATTAGTAACATTTTCTCACTTTTGACAGCTTCAGTTGTGTGGGGAATTAAAAGAAAAACTCTTGTGTTCTCGTTTCTTTGTATAAAGCTTGCTGCCAGAATTAGCTAAGAAACAGGTGGTAACCATTATTTTGTATTATCAAATTAAATATGCTGCCAGACAAATGCAGAATTTTCCTGAAATGTTCCCCTGATTTTGAAATATTTTCGGTTAATGAGTCTGATAGAAATTCAAAAGACTTGCTTATTCTCATGTTCAATTGTTTGATTTTGAAAAAGTTTTGGTTAATAAGTCTAATATTCAAAGGACTTGCTTATTCTAATGTTCAATTGTCTGATTTTGAAATTGTTTTGGTTAATAAGTCTGATATACAAAGGATTTGCTTATTCTCATGTTCAATTGTCTGATTTTGAAATTGTTTTGGTTAATAAGTCTGATATTCAAAGTACTTGATTATTCTCATGTTCAATTGTCTGATTTTGAAATTTTTTTGGTTAATAATTCTGATATTCAAAGTACTTGATTATTCTCAAGTTCAATTGTTATTTTGAAATATTTTTGGTTAATAAGTCTGATATTCAAAGTACTTGATTATTCTCACTTTCAATTGTCTGATTTTGAAATTTTTTGGTTAATAATTCTGATATTCAAAGGACTTGCTTATTCTCAAGTTCAATTGTTATTTTGAAATATTTTGGTTAGTAAGTCTGATATTCAAAGGACTTGCTTATTCTCACGCTCAATTGTCTGATTTTGAAATAATTTTGATTAATAAGTCTGATAAAAATTCAAAGGACTTGCTTATTCTCACGTTCTGTATGATCTTAAAATATGAAAAACAATCTTTTTTTAATATGAATTTTTGAAACAGGACGTGTAAAATTGTTTAACGTAATGAATTGAAGTTGGGTTCCTCTTTTCATGAATAAATTTATAGATAACTTGATAGTCATTGATTACATTAAAATTCAAAGAATAAAATAATTCGTTTACTCATTCATGTTTGTCATAGCTGTTTTTTATATGCTAATGTATATTCATAACTAATAGGCTATATTTTTATATTTTCATTTTTATTTTGATAGTTTGTAAAGGAAACGCTATTATGAAAAAGTGCTAAAATAAAGATAAAAAAATTACGCAAACATACTAGTGTTTCCGTCAGTACGTTCATGCGTTTCTTATAAAGAAAAACAAAACCTTCCATTCACGTAAGTTAAACCAGTTTAGTTGCATGTTTTTGAAAGTTCTCGAACTCGACTCAGCAAATAAACGATACAATAAAAAATGGCGAAATCAAGAACAACAAACCATAAAAATAATCCTAAATATCTTTGAGACTTTCTAAGGTAATTTGTGCTCTTTTCGTACTGTAAAGATAAAAAAAATCACTCGTCATTCGTGTTTTTTAAGAATGTTAATTTCTTTTTTCTTTTTTTTCACATTTTATGATTCTAATAAACGATTTATTCCCAATTCATTTACTTTCTTTTTTTTTTTATTTCGAACAATTCACACTTTATTTATTTTTCCATATTTTATCGTGGTTTATTTTTATCAGTCTGTTGAATATAAGAATAATAAAATATACTTTCATTTTATATATTTTTTTTTAATGCATAAATAGTAGCTATTTAATATCTTTCTTCCTATGTTTAACAATAAAATTCAAAAATCTCTAATATAATTATTATTTTTTTCTGTATGATGTTGAGCATTTATTATATTTATGATTTTTTTAAAATTTTTCTTAAAATTATTATTATTGCTTTGAACATGTTACTATAATTTATGCAAAAATACTTTTAAACTTTATTGTTTAATATAAAAACAGTTAATATTAGTTATTGTATTGTTTAATAATAAAACATTAAACAATTGTTTTTTAAAACTTATTTATTTATTAAACCGCCATCCTTTTGAGAAAAACATTTACTCAACGATAGCTCGAAATCTACCCTCTTTAAGTGAACAAATAAGGAAATACGATAACATATTTGTGCTCTTTTATGTATCTATATATCCACTTATGTCCTTACGTCTTTTCTTATGTACTAGAGTACGTAAAGAAAGACGTTGAAAACAAGAAATTGAAATTTGAAATTATAAATCAACCAGTGATAATATTGTCATTACACACAGAAAATTTTGGAAATAAAAGTAAAATAAAAAAGAATAATAATATAAAAATTAAATAAATAATAAAATAAATAAATAATAATAATATAAAAATTAAATAAATAATAAAATAAATAAATAATAATAATAATATTAAATAAAAAAAAATAATAAAATAAAAATTTGAAAATTTTGAAAGGCATTATGGAAATAAAAAAATATGTATAAAAACGATAAAAAAAAAACGATCAATCATCCCTCCTAAGTAAAAACCCTAAAACCACTGTCACCCTTTCTTGTTCCCTTGGCTCCTAGGGGGCGGTATCGAACACTTTGCGAATCAGTGCTCTAGATCAGCGTTTTCCAACCTTTCAATATTTGATTACCCAAGTTTCAATGATAATTATGAACATATTGTGCTCTATCAAAAAAATAATCCCTCGGTTCCATTTTTATTAAAAGTATTCTTAAATTACCGCGATTTGCTATTTACCGTCGAGCTTTTATTTTTTTTTTCTCCTTTGCAAATTTATGATTGCACTAAAGTCACATATAAAGAAAAAAATTACAATTAAAAACTTATACATTACAGCCTATAATCCAAAATTAATTGTAGGTATCTGCTTTTGCAGCCATAAAAATTGGTAGCTTTCATCGAATAGCCGATAGACAATTGAATAGTTTTTCTTAATTTTTCTTTTTCAAAGTTACTTCTTTCTTTACTATTTCATTGCCACCTTACTTTTGCAAATGCTCATCCCTCCTAAATACAACCCGAAAACCACTGTCACCCTTTCTTGTTCCCTTGGCCCCTAGGGGTCGGTATCGAACACTTTACGAATCAGTGCTCTAGATCAGCGTTTCCCAACCTTTCAATATTTGATTACCCATGTTTGATTACCAAGTTACCACTTCAATTATTTGATAATTTTCATCGCTCCTCCTTACCTATTCTGCAATAACAATAATAATATATTTTGAGTATTTTGATGCTAAAGTTACACTAAGACCTTAATTACAAACGCTAAAACTACCTTTTACGATCTTAATTACAAAACTTTCTAAAACTTTCTTACACCTTAATTACAACCCAAGAGTAAGTAAATTTGTTGATATTTGACGAAACGATCGGCTACATAGACTAAACACTAAACTAGAAACAGTGCCTCTCTTTCTTACTGTCTTACGTCAACCATATCGAAATTTCGGAGAAGTTCCCATGTGTTTTGAACATTCTGCCTGACCGCATCTGAAACATGTATAAAATGCCACACGTTCAATTCCAGCTAGTTTCAGTCGAGTCGATCCTTCTAATGAATCAGTCGCGAATTGCCTTAAACGTATTGTATTCGTGAATCGTAATTACCATGTTGATTGCAATTCACAGTATAAAACACTCACAGTAGTAGATTTACACAGGATATATTGCAGGATTTCACATGAATAAATTTTTAAGTTAACTTAATCAAGCGTTAGACTATAGTGAAGTATTAAGTGCACGGTTCAGAAAATAAAAAGAAAGAAAGCTTTATGAGAATATTTAAATTTTGGTTTATCAGTACTGAAGTAAATGAAGAATAAAGGACTCTTTTGTGTCATTTTGCTAAAAAAAAAATTTAGGGAGCAGACAGTACGAAATCTAATAAATTTAAACGACATTTGAAAGTTCCTTATAGTGAGCAAGTTAACATATCCCGAAAATATTTCGAATTAAATTAAAATTATATGAAAAGCAGAAAATAATTTTTTAAAAACACTTTATCAGTTAATTAAAAAGATTCACTTACAAAATTTCATATAAAATAGCCAGATGTAAAAAAAAAAAAAAGCCTCACATCATTGTTGAAAAGTTGTTTTGCCAGTTGCAATTGTAGAAACTACGTTTGAAGATAATTTTGACATTTAATTAAAATCCGTATCTCTAACAAATGATACTGTTTGTCCGTCGAATTGGTGATTAGTAGAAGTAGAAGACTCTTCATAGACTTTACACCAAATGACAAACCAAAAGGCAATCTAAGAATAAATCCCTCTTTAAGGGAGGATGATGAATTTTCTTCACTGAAAACAAGAGCATTTCGTATACCATTACCGTTTTTAACATTCTACCTTTGCGAAATTGATTTCCAATGATGGCAACGACAAAATATAGATCTCTACTAGATATAGAAAAAGAACTCAGAGCGTCTTTTACTAATATTAAACTTTCATTTGAAAAATTTTGCCCTGCAATGCAAGACCAAAGGTGTAACTAATGATTAATTAAGTTTAATAATTTACATTTAGTATTGATAACTTATTAAATTATTATCATTTAGTATTGATAAATTAAATAATTATTAAATACATTTGATACTAATACTATCCTATTTATACGTGTATCATTTTAGTGCAAATATGTATTTATTTTTTGTCAGAATGTTTTTTTCTTTCAGTAAATTAATCAATTTTTAAAAATATTTTTTATTTCTTTATTCTCGCCATTCCCCTTGATTTAGTGTTATTACACCGTAGATACACTGCTCCCAACAGGTTGAGAATCACTGCTCTAGTTTCATTCAACAGGAACGAATCTAGAGCAAAAAGTTGTAGAATCAAAAGTTCATCAGAGTAAAAAAAAAAAAAGGGAACTTGTGGAATAATAATAATCCTCTCTTCTCGTCGAACATTCAAGAGCATTTTTAATCTTATTGTTAATTTGAATGAGTACGACAGCGAAAAGTTTTTAGTGATTGCTTTCTTTTTATTTAAGAACCATATCATATTTTCTTTATTTCTTTAAAATAACAGTGAAAGTATTAGTAAATTAATAAAAGAAAAAATGTTTAAAAATAAATTTCAAAATTTTTTAAATTCAAACAAATATTAAAAACTATATTCATTAACTAAAAACTATAGTGGCTTAAATTCACTATTCATGATAATAAAAACATTCATAATAATATATTATTATTTATACGAA
>BPLR01002816.1:0-42085 GCA_021605095.1 Caerostris extrusa
GAATAATTATTTTAAAAAGTTTTTAGATAAAATTATGCAAATGTAAGTACAATTGAAGTTAATTCATTTAAAATGGTTTAAAATTAAATACCGGAAAAATTAGCATTTTAATTTACCATTTGACGTTAGGTGCATTTTTACTTTCGTAAGATCATTTTCAGATCTTTAGATCATGTCAAATTGACGTTCATGAGAAGAGTTCCATGCGTTTTGAAATTAATTAAATTAATTATTTATACATATATTTACATTTTTAATTAAACATAAGTACAATATTTTAAAAATTACATAAAATACCTCCATGTTCCTTCCTTAAAGAGTGCGTTAGAACACTCAAAAAAGATCTGCATACAATTCACGTCCTACACCTAATTCTGTGGTTCTAGATTTCACAGTTTGAAAACTTAATTGCTTGCCCATATCATGGGGTAACATTTAAAAACACAATTTTAAATTATGTTCATTCATCAAGATAAAAAAATATAAAATCTACAAATGTTCATTTCAACCCAATTTCAAACGCTCAAATATATATATTTTTTTTTTCAATTCCAAAGATAGCAGTTTTTTGTTATTTATTCTCATAGTTAACATTTAGACCCCTGCTACCCTAAACTCAAGAGAAAGAAAGGAAGAAATAAAGTCTTCTCGGAAGAATCCAACAATCACTCAGTTTCATGTGGTAGTTTAAAACGTTAAATTATTGATAGAAAATAACAAGTCCACATCTTTTACAAAGTAAATGATTAAATTGTCAACTTGCTTTGATCTAGATTAATTTCTTTATTGGTGGATTTCCTATGAAACATTTAAATACTGTGCCATGCACCATAACTAAATAAAGCTTTATACGCTATTCAGAGGAAGCTAAGCCTCTGCTTTAAACGTTTTTTCTTTCTAATGCAGCTGTCAAACACTTAGACAAATAAGGCAATCGCTAAAAATGCACTTCCCAGGGGGCGCGTGTTACTTGAAGATAAGCCACGGACGTGGAGTAACAATACCCCGCCACGCTCTACGATCATATGAGACCAGGACCTACAGTTTAAAGTAGAGACCACTACAAACATCCATGGCACCGTCAGGACTCGAACCCGATACCTAGCCACTCGGCCATTCAGGCACCCTGCTTTAAATGTAAAAATGGTATAATTTATTATTGATAGTATTGTTAGTAAGACATACACTGTGCAAAGCAACACTGCAAAAAGATTTAATAGTTATTTCGGAATGTTTTTCTTCTAATTTTTCTTTTGATATTGTTATTTAATTTTTTAACTATTAAAAATTAAAAATTTTTATTATACTTAAAACCCCTTCAACATTTAAACTCTTGTAAATTTTGTAATCAGTCATCATTTTCAATAATAGCTGAATAATCATTGTTTCTTATTTCTAAAAAAGAGTAATTTTTTGAAATAGGCAATTATGTATTAATTTTCTTAATTTAATTCAAACGAAATTAAAATTTCTAATTTTGAACATGAAAAAAATCATTTTTAAAAATAAATAATAAAGAGCTCGCAATAATTGATTAAATTATGGCTAGTATCTGAAGTGTGAAAATAATCAGAAATGTAAAAAATCCTAACAATTTTCTTTAAATTTAAAAAGGAAATAAAAATTTTATTGTATGTATGCTGATATTTGAATTTATTTAAAAAAAGCTTACATTAATTCTGAATTGAAGTATTCTGCTCAAATTATAATGGTCTTAATGCTACATTGACAAATAATATTTACGCATTATGGATATCAAATTGATGGCTGATATGAAATTGTGGCTTAAAAATACGAAGCCTTTCAGGTAACGAAAATTTAATTTTAAAATATTTTTAAATGGTGTATTTAATTTTTATTTTATAGAAGTTGTTGATACAAATATAAGATGTCAAAATATTCCCTTGTAGATTTTAGTTTCCATGTTATTATATTATATTTGTACCTCTCAAAAATAAGTTCAGATTTCATTTTAATCTAAAATCTTTAAAAATAATCTAACAATTATATATTTTAATACAATTTAATATTTTATTATTTTTAATCTAAATATTTTGCTATAGTGTATCATAAGTTCATGTCAGAAATAAAGTTGAAATTTTTGATATAACATAAAATTAACAATAAAGTAATACATAAATTAACAGTAAAGTAATTCATACATAAATAGAAGCATTAATATTAAAATATCAAATCAAAAGTTTCATGCATGCTTATATTTCCTAATATCAATATATACAATATAAGCATACATGAAACTTACCATTATTAAAACATTTCAATATTAAAAAACATATATATTAATAAAAAAACATATCAATATTAAATAAAGTAAAAGTAGGATTACTGGGTAACATATAACCTTATGTACTATTATGGTAACAATATAAAATTATGTATTATTATGCAAGATTTTAGTATATAAGTGCAATGCTATGTTGTACATTTATGTAAATAGTACATATATAATGAACTAAATTCTTTAATAGACTAAAATTAATTATGAATGATTCATTCTAATTGACTAAAAGTCTATTTTAGTGATTAAATTGAATGGAAACTAACTTTATGGCCTTGCGTGCGTTGAGTTTATTCGATATTATCTCACCTTGCATAATGTATAATGTTAAAGGTTAGTTTGATGAATTTGATGTTGTAGCATTTGACTAACTGTAAAAGTTCGACAAACCCCGTAACACTCAACTTATCAAACTATCCCTTCACGAAATGCTAATTATAAAAAGGGGCGTGGTTCAACTTATGGGAGGAGGAACAGTTCGAGAATTTATTACTGTAAAGCATTGAATGAATACATAATCATACGAAAATTAACCTATTGCATTCAAAACGTAGCTATACTCTTTGAACAATTTCAAAGAGAGCAGCTTTTCATTATCAATTCATTTACTTCAAGTAGGAATGAAATATTCATATATACAATAACTCTAATGATAATAATAAACAGGACGGACTAATAAAAAGGAAACTAACGGAAATAACGAAAATAATAAATAGAAAACTATGATTTTATAACTATAGATGTCCTTTGAATGCCTTTGAAATCATCAGATCCGTCCAACTGAACAAGTTTTCCATCATGAATTGAATCGCATGAATTTATAATTTGGAATTTTATGATCAATTACTTGTAACCTTATCGATACATAAAAAAGGCAATGATACCTGAAATAACAAAAGAGAATCGATGACGTTGTAACGTCTCGGCCTATACTAGACTTATAACGCTTTCAAAAAAGAGGGCCACTTTCAGATTAATGGGAACAAACATTATATATATACACTAATCAGAGCCAAAACATTATGACCACCCCTACATTTTGCAATGAACTCGCCTGGATGACGTGGAAGGCACGTGATCAGGTGGAAGTGGTATTTGAAGCAGAGAGAGAAAGGATGTCCACTTTTAATTAGTGGTATTAAGCCATGCCAAGGCGGGTTGAACGTCCCTGTTGTTGCGTTTTGCGTCAAAGGTGGGCCAACAAAAGTCAAGCTTATTGACTGGTGGTTAAAACTGTTTTGAATGAATCTTGAAACCGGTGTAACTCTACACACATTGGAGTTTCGACGGGATGCGTCTTTTTATAGCGGCTAAATATATATATATATATATATATAACACTACGATATAAATTAGATACACAAGTTCAATTTACTCCAAGTTCAAAGATGTTCAGAGTTTTCGAGTCTACCACAAATATAAACACCTCGTCACGGCAGACCTTAATTATCCCACGGCGTCATTCACTAAACCACAAGGGACTCACTTTGAAAACAGGCTGAAAAACACCGGCCAAATTTGAGTGATGGATTTGTTATTTATTTTCAAATAGCATATATTCCTCTATCCTGAGAATAAAATGCTAAAACTCTTCTTGTGAGAAAAATATGTTACAACGTAATAAAAACATATATTCCTCTCATGTTAATCAAATCATCAGATTCATACATATTGTCAAATTCGTATCATACGTTGAATGACATTATTAAATATCAGTCAATGGCAAATAGTAAATTATGATATTGTAAGATATCAAGTTGTTTTAAGATATTATTTGATGATGAATTGTTTACCAGAACTATGACAAAATTCTATACGCTTTTCTATTCATTTAATCCAGAAAGTCTCATTAAGCCATCTTGTCATTTGTCTTCATTTAAAATAATGCATTCTTAAAAATCCTCCAATAACAAATGAATACCATTTGTGCAAATAAATTAGGATGGATATATAGAATAAAAATTAAAAAATGGATATATAGAAATTAAAAAAAAAAAGGAAAAAAACGGGCATACGAAAAGTTTTATTAGAAAATGAGAAAAAAAGTAGTTTTAATTATGTAGGCGTTTCTATTCATTTAATCCAGACAGCATCATTTAACAATCTTGTTATTCGCTTTCATTTAAACATTTAAAATAATACTTTCTTAAAAATTATACAATAACAAATGAATACCATTCTGCACAAATAATTTATGATTGATATATAAAAAAAAAAAAAAATTATATATGGAAATTAAAAAATTAGAAAAAAATGGGTATATGGAAATTAAAAATTAATTAATTTTATTAGAAAACTAGAAAAAGTAATTAAAGAACTAATTTATCATCCATTAGAGCTATTCTTTACAGGGATAAACACTTTACTTTTCTTATAGAAACCGATAAACCAGAATGAAATTTAACATTAAGATTTATTTTAGAAAAATTGTAATGTAATTATCACACACATCAAATCATACATATCAACGATTCTAACTTAATATTTGCAATAAAACATATTAGAATCTATAAGATGTATGATTGCACATAAATTATTCCATCTTAACATTTTCACACTCAGGCCTCTTCAACAAATTCTGATTACATATTCGAGACGTTTCGTCGTATACTATTCACCTATTCAAAGCGAAACGGCTTAACTCTCCGAGCTTTTAGGCTTCAACATCAAACACCTTATCAAAGATCAAACACGTTCTTATATTAGTTTTATAAATTAAGTAATAAAGTTTCTCACTAAAGGGCATGTAGTGAGAATGCTAATGTGATCTTTCATGCTATATATATACGTATACACTCAAGAGTCAAAACATTATGACCACCCCCTACATTTTGCAATGAACTCGCCTGGATGACGTGGATAGCACGTGATCAGGTGGAAGTGGTATTTAACTGGTATTAAGTGGTGGTATTAATCCATGCTAAGGCGGGTTGAAGGTGTGTTGCCAAAGGTGGGCCAAACTCGTTATTGGCAGGTGGTCATAATGTTTTGGATCTTGAGTGTATATCACAGAAACTATCAATTAATATATGATGTCATAATTAAGGCAAGTAATTTAGTACTATTTTTCCTATTTTGAAGCTTTTTGACAACCTAAAAACTGTAAAATTTTATTGATTAGCATTATTAATTATAATTTTTCTTTGACAATTGAAGTAGTGAGTAATTGAATAATATGAAGTATATTCAATACTTTAAGTATTGAATTTTGTTTATTTTTAAATAACAGGGTGAATTTTTCGAAAAATTTTGCTCTCGAGGCTTTAGTTTCAATGAAAATAAAATAACCAATTAATCTTAATTTCAATTTTGTTTTAAATTTATCAGACTTTAAAGCAGGTGTGTTCAACCCACGGCCCGCCTTGAAAAATTTTAGGGCCCGTGAGATTTATCAAATTTTTACAAAATATATTTTATGATGCCCAAAGTACTGAAAACCAAGATATTAAAAAATAGATTATATGTACATCCATATATTTAAAAATTAACTGCTGAAAGTATGAGAAAAAATTAACTTTGATTTTAAAATAATATTCTTGCGAATATAGGACAAATATTGCCTGTTTTATTTACGAGTTTACTGTTATGCATTCGCAGAATAATTTAAATTATATTCTGCGCATCTTGAAACATCTAATATAAGAAGTTCTGTGTTTCACTTTAAGTTACCTTAGTGACGCAGTGACCCTCTTAGATACGCACAATTGATTGATAACAAAGCAAACCAGACTGTTAGTTCAATTTGGCGCTTTTGGTTCAACTTGCACCAGCGAGTCGCTTTTTCAAAAATGAAATTGACCAAACACAACACACATTCAAACATAATGGAAGTAACACCCATTAGGATGTGTAAATACCCAAATTGAGTTCGATTTGCAAAAGCTATATACAAATATCTCACTAGTAAAAAAATATTTTTTACAGATTTCATTTTTTTTTTTTTTCGTTTATAAATTCATATTTGTGAAAATTGCAACACCATGAAGGAATCGTCATAATTGAATGAAATTTAATACACAGTTGAGTGGTAGTGGTACAAAAAAATGATTAAATGTTCAAGCAGCACTTATTGACGCGCCTCAATAAGTGCTGCTACACGACGTGGCATGGAGTCAAACAAATTTTGAATGTACCCCAGGGAAGAGCATTCCATATTGTTCGTATGCGCACCCAAAGTTCGCCTGCAGAAGCAACAGGACAAGGATCACGAGCGAGACGCCGACCAACGAAATCCCACACATGTTCAATCGGCGACATATGCGGGGAATACGCAGGCAAAGGAAGAAGTTGTACCTGCGGCGTTGCAAAGAAGGATTGAACAGTCCTAGCGATATGAGGGCGGGCATTGTCCTGTTGAAATACAGCACCAAGCTTGAAGGAAGGGAACAGCTTGGGGCTGTAGAACTTCACTGATGTACCGGTTGCTGTTCAGATTGCCCATAATTCTTAGCGATTGAGATCGTCCATGATATGCTATGACACCCCAGACCATAACTCCGGGTGTTCGTCCACTGTGGCGTTCGATAATGCACTCCGGAAGGTGGCGTTCACCGGCATAGCGTCTGACACGAATGCGGCCATCATGGTACCACAAATTAAAGCAGGATTCATCAGAAAACACGACATGCTGCCAATCAGCACGCCAGTCTCTATGCTGAGCGGCCCATTGTAGCCGCAGACGGCGATGGCTTAGCGTGAGAGGGCTTCTGTATAAAGGAGTCCTTGCGCGCAGTCCCACACTGCAGCAGACGTCTACGAATTGATGAAGCACACAATGAAACACCTGTAGCTATTGACCACTGTGCTGCCAATTGTCTAGAAGAAGCCGTACGGTCCGTCAGCGCCATGCGGACCAGGTATCTATCATCGCAAGCTGAGGTCACATTTCGGGGTCCACTCCCGGATTTCCGAGTTGTCCGACACTCGTCCGTCCACTGCTTCCAAAGACGCATCACTGTGCTGCTGTTACGCTGCACACGAGCGGCTACTGCACGATAAGACAATCCAGCTTCACGAAGGCCGATGATTCTCCCCGTTCAAACTCTCTGTAAGTTGTTCAAATCTCGCTCTCTTTCGTCGAAGAGGTATAAGTGACGATTGAGCTAACGTTTACCACTAGCAGATAACCATACACGCTTCGCTACAGCCGTCTATTTATTCGATCCATCCGCCGTTCAGAGGGCGCTGCTCAGCATACGCATGCGCTACGGATTTGAAATTCTAATCATTTGCATATCATGCGCTAATTTGCATTTCGGAAAATTTCAGCTCACTCGTAAGTCCTTCATGGTGTTGCAATTTTCACAAACATGAGTTTATTTATATACAATTTTTATATTTCGTTTATAGTGTTATATATCTATTGACAATGTGCATTTAGTACTACTACTATTATATTATCTTTGTTTACATGTAAGAATAATAGTAAAAACAAAACTAATAACTCATTATTTTTCAATTTTCCACTCAAAAAAAAAAAAAGTTCTATAGTGGTTCTAAATCTAATATAGGGATAGATAATTTTATATGATGCTCGCGGAGTTAGAAAGCATTTCTAAAGTGATCCTCAAGATCATTTGGTTGGCACCTTGATTTAGAGTTAGGTCTGATTGTAAGGCACTTAAGGGGTTTTGTATTACTGAATGCTATGATGGTCTTTATACATTTTTGTCGTAGTAAACATTGTTATGAATTTGTGTAAAATGTTCGTGTGTCCAGTTTACTCCTCCTTGGTTGAATATATTAGATAAATATATGGTTGGTTGTTTCATTTGCTATGTTATTCCTCCTTGGTTGTATCCTTCGTTAATGTTAACGTTAAAATTTTCGTAAACGTTGTTGATAAATAAAGTGATAAGCAAGTGGATTATAGTGCTATATTTTTACACTAAATAGTTATAATTAGATACGATTTAAGCTAAATATATAATTAAAAAAAATAGGCTGCTACCTGCCTTAAAATAAGCAATTCATTGTTATTCAATAAACATTTATTTACTAATTGTTATAACTGAATAGTTATTATCACTGCATTAATGACCATTCACTAATGCTTAATCATAAAATAATTGGAATAAAAAAAAGTTTTACATATTTAAATTATAAAAGAAAAGAAATTTGTGAATGGAAATGGAAGAATAAATCAAAATATTTTAGTTTTTTTTCCTTCGTGCCAAGAAAACTATTCATATTCAATTCCCATTACAACACTAACTGTTTGGTTCACTTTCACTTGAATTTCCAAGAGCAATTTTTCGCGTCTGATTCCTTCCTCCCTGAATTAATGGCCCCATTATCCGCCAAATTCCTTGTTTTTCGCTGAAAGGCCGTTGATGGGTGATTTAGAGGCCATTTACGAAGCTTGTGGCCATTGTGTCTCATTGCAGGAGCTCCAGGATTACAAGCATGGATACAATTTAAAATTCCTGGCTAAGCCATTCTGTCGCTGGGAGTTAAATTCCTCCCAGTTTAAAGCTCTTTTGAGATCGAAGGTCGTAAACCAGCGCACTCAAATGAATTTTTTATGCCGCTTTTGAGGATGTGTGCATTTGGGTGTTACATGCTGCTTTAACGCTAATGCTGTATTATGGGAAGATTGAGTTGTTGGTTCAATAATCTATAATTGAGTTGCATCAATAAACAAACCTGAATTAATTGTGATCTAAATATGAGAATATGAAATCTTAAATTTAAGGATTTTGCTTTTAATTAAAAATATTTTACAGCTTTTTATTAAAATAAATGCAATACATAAAATAAAAAAAAAAATCTGTTGCGGCAAATTTCAACTTATCATATGTGAACATTCAAGAACGGATGAATAAACTTAGAAATATACCAATGTTTAATAATGCAAGATATATATGAAGCAATTGATACAACAATGGTCAAATTCAATAGTCACATGACTATAGTAATGTTGAATAGATCAAGAACTTCATAAAGAGTGAATTATTCAAGAATCTCTAAAAGAATACACAAAAAGTAAGATAAATGTAGTTGTAAATGAAGAATGAAGTATCCCAAATACAATAAGAGGCATTATACAGCTCAATAGAAGATTCAAGAAGAAGGAATAAATCAAAGCACTACGAGTTCTTATAGCCATTGGATAAACAAATATTTAAAATTCCAAGCCAAACCTGAAAAGTGTTTCAAAACCATACTACAAAACACTCCAAGCAAAAGCCAAATTCTCCAGAAAATTCCTGAAGACTAATGTTATTCATGAAGCATTTCAAGAGTTAATGGTCCCAAAGGGACCATTTTCCGCCAAAATTTTCAATGGAGTTTTATTTGCTTGACCCTCATTTTCGGATAACGTCATGGACCCCTAACTAGGACAACATCATGTTCACACATGATGATAATTAAAAATGCAGATGAAACAAATTGACGTAGACAAGACTTTTGTTTGCTTATTAACATATAATATAGTGTATACTATATCCTATAAAAGTCGAAAGGTTTTCATACTTGGCATAGGTGTAAGATATAGATCAAAACTAATAAGTGTATAGATCAAAACTTTGCAGATGATTATTTCACATGATTCACACTTAGCAAAGGTTTGATTAGTACATGCTGAAGCACTATCATGAACAAAATACGTTAAAATAAAAGATTAATTATTTTTGTTTTAAAATATATGACCTTGTTGAGTTGAATATGGTCATATATAATTTAATCAATTCGATACAGTGGAACACATTTAACATAAATGAAGAGACCATTAAAAAATATAAATAAATAAAGCATTCTGATGTAAAGGCAAATTTAGGCATAACTAGGCGTAAAGGAAAACTCGCGTGCTTTGAAAATGTTTGCCAAATGGATAGATAACAAAAACTTTACAGATGATTATGACCCAGAGGCAGTGAGATTATCCCAAAGGTGGGAAATCTTCTAACAAGATTCCTCCATATACGTCCACTTTGCAGTAACTTCTCTTGATATACATTCTGTTTGGACGCGAGCAATTTTATTTGGTAAACGAACTTAATATTTGACTCGCATGCTTCAAACTTTTGCCAAGTAGATGGATCTCAAAAACTTTGCAGATGATTATTTCCCCAGTGACAGTGAGACTATTCCAAAGATAGGGCAAACTCCTCTACAAGATTTCAAGTACTCGGTATATGTCCAATTTGCCATAAGTCTAACTTGATATCCGTTCTATTTGGATACCAGCAATTTTGTTTAGTATATGAACTTTGTATATGGCTCGCGTGCTTCAAATGTGTTGCCAAATAGATGGATATCGAAAACTTATTATAAAGTTAAAACTAAAGGGTTCCACTGCATTTGAAAGTATGATCAAACTAAGCAAAAACAATGTTCTTTCTCATTTTTAAGCCAGATTACGAAGATGAGTCGGCGATTTTTTTTATATAAATTTCTTACCCAATCATATACCACGATTGTAAGAGACAGGATGAAAAATTTGATTTTACTAATAATATTCTCAAATTGACTAGCGTAATATTTTTGTCGCACTTGTGGCTCATTCCCAGTGTGCAAGAATTCAATGATTGAATACCACTTGTGATGCATGTTACAGCCACAATTTGGAAAAATGAGTGGATTATGTGGCGATTTTTACATACTGTCTCGTATCGATATTCTGCGTCATCCCCTTTTCTTCGATGGATAAAATGTAACAGGTTCAAGTTACTGTGATTGGGGTAGAGGAAAAAAAATATAATAAATTTTGTATGTTATTAAGAAATATCAACTAAAGGGTACTTTTGTATTAACGCCCTAGCCTACAGATTTGGCGGTTTTAGTGGCGCCAATCTAACAGCTACAATAGACTGTAGATTGGCGCCACTTAAAAACCGCCAAACCCTGTACCTGCGGTTGGCGTTCAAAAGATATCTGCGTGCGCGGGCGATCAACAAGATAATACGTAAGTACCAATTAGAGTTATGTTTTTAACTAATGTGTCATTTTATCAGTATATAACAATATAATAAGTGAAATTTAATTTAAGAAAAATATATTTCGAAAATGACATCTTGTTTATCATTTTAATGATTTTTAAATATTCAATGTTTTAATTCAATGTTTTCAATGTTCAATGTTTCAATGTAATGTTTAAAACCAAGCGTAACTCAAATACTATTGAATATTTTGACGTCAAATTCCTCACAGATGTCAAGGACAGTGCCAACAGGGCACACAGTGACAGTAAAAGGGAAAAAATTGAAATACCATATACCCGAAAATTTAAATTGAAAACTGGACACAGTAGTATGTCTTACTTTTTGGACACAGTAGTATGTAAAAATATTCAGTTATTTTTAGCTGAATAAGAAGAAATAATGTCAAAAATATACTATGTTCACTTAGCTCTAGAAAATGATGGTTTACATCATTAGGGCCTTACTGATTTTTATTTTAGGCAACTCAATTGTTTTATTATGATAATATAATAATTCTGTTATGCTTTTTATTATGATAAACTGCTTCAATTGTTGTGTGAATACTCAAAAAAAAATTTTCATCGAAATCGGTTTGTAAACTGCTGAATGATTTTCATTTCTATCATCAATTTAAAAAAGATTCAAATTTATTGTTCGATAAAAAATGTAGGTACGTTTCCAATTGTTTTCAATTTAAAATTTGAGAAACAAATATAATTTATAATAAATAAACTTCATTAATTAAATGAACATACTTTTATTTAATTTGTAATCATTTTCTATTAAATGATTAATATCTAATATATGTATACATAAACTTTAAACGATATCTTTTAAACGATCCAATTTTATTTGAAATTAACATTTCATTTTTTTCAATTCCTTCTATTAGCTCACACTTCCTATGTATATCTTGTTCAAATTTTCAATCGTTCATAAAACACTTTTTTATTCATCCACTCAAGTAAATACATTTTCTTTAACTTGTAGTGGATGACACTGATGTTAATACAGTTTTTTCAAATATTAATTCAGTAATTAAATTTTATTAATTAATTTTAGTTTTTTTTAGATTTAAGTTGCATATATCTACCAATAGATGGCTCCAGATAAACTTAAAATGAATGAAAATTATTTATAAACGACTTGCTGCAATACAGTGAAAAAAAGTAGGAATTGACCTTAATTTTTTTGTTATATTACTTGTTCGGGACGTAACTAATTATTCTATAAATTAGTATAGTTGAAGGAACTATAAAATAAATAGGGTGGCAGATTTTATAAATGATCTTGAAAAACCACAATATTACATCATGAATGAAGTAACATAAATCTTAACATCCTACGTTACATCACAATGAAATAAAACAATGTTATTGTCTTAAAAACAATAAGAAGTTGAATTTCACATAGAAATGCAAGCATGCATATGCAAATATTTCCAGTAAAAAGACAATCAAAAAATGATTTTCCTCTGACTCGATAAAATTAATAAAAATAGAACAGAGACTCGAGGATTTTAGCTTTGTTGGCAAATGGAAAGATTTTTTTATTGTATTTTTTGAAATAGATTTCAGATATCAGACCTTATAGCCCATTCAGCAATACCCAGGAGCAATGAATCACAAAGAGCCTGTTATATTGCATTTAATACTATTGTCCTATAGTACTATGTCCAAAAATGTAAGACCAATTTTCAATTTAAAATTCCCAAAAATTGAAAAAAAATTTAGCATAAGTTCATTGTGTCCGGAGGGGATTACTTTGAAAGCGACGAGATAAATTTGAAAGAATAAATGAGAGTTTTTGAAAAAAATAATTGGTTTTCCTTTTGGGCACAGTAGTAGGTGGCCAGTGTACATGACATTTATATTGTGCCTTCACGGTTTGAAAAGAACAAGCCATTGTTCGTCATTCGTATCGTTCTTTTATCACAGCTTAATGAAAAAAAATTTTCCAGATTATGGATCCTCTTAACATAAACTCGCAAGTTTTACTATTCAAAATTACTTATCGAATTTTGAATTCAGTTCCTTCATGTACTTATCAATTTGATTGGGCCCCAAATTACAATTGGTTATTTTGGGCCTCTTATTTTAATAGAAAAAGAGATATCCCATATTTTTATTATGAATACACTAATAAAAATATAATTGTTAGCTGCATTTTGTTTTAATAAACTTTAGAATGCATATGGATAATTATTCTTGAGCATAATTAAAACCATATTATCACAAAATGTTTCCATTGTTCATCGTAATATAAATTCTCTTAAAAATATGCTGTTGTTGATTTAAATGAAAAACAAGTAATATAAAAAAAATTGAAGTCAATTCCTACTTTTTCACTATGTTGCAGAAAAGTCCTTACAAATAAAGTTGAAATTTTCCTCTTACATCTGGCGCCATCTATTATTAGATACATGCAACTTAAATATAAAAAACTAAAAAATAATTAATTAAATTAAATAACGAATCAATATTTAAAAACTGTATTAACATCAAGTGTTATCCAGTACAAGTTCAAATACATTTTTTTAAACGTGAGTGGATGAATAGAAAGTATTTTATGAACGATTGAAAATTTGAACAAGATATATATAGGGAGAGTGTGAACTAATAGAAGGAATTGAATAAATGATTGACAAGGAGGGGTGATGTATATGTATTTAAAATGTAAATTAATAATTAAATGGCATCCGAGAATTTTTGATAAAGTAAAAATTCGTATGAAATTTTTGAACAAAACATTTATGTTGAAATCCTTTTTAATAAATGGAAAATTACAGAATATAATTATATAGATTGTTTTTCATACTAATACCTCTTATTAAGTTATTAGTATTAAAAATCAATATAAAAAGTTCTTATGTGAATATGAGCAAAGCACTGATGTGGAAATCCTTTTAATTAAAGGAAAAATGATAGAATATAATTATATTCTGTAATTTTTTCTTTTATTAAAATTTATTAAAAAATGTATTTTTATAAAATTTATTACTCTTATTGAGTTATTAGTCTGTAAAAGATAAACGCCGATTATTTAATTATATTTTTTGAAAACAGTTAATTTTATAGAAGGAAAATGATGAAAATATAGAAGGAGAATACGTTAAATCGATTATATTTTATGTTTTAAAACATTTCATTAGCCACCCAAAGTTTTTAAATTAACTCCGGCACTAATGAACACTGCTAATAATTTCAAATGAATTATTTGATTTAAAAGTTAAAAAAAAAAATATGTCAAAATTTATCCAATGCATTGTTTTTACATGAGCGATTCTACATGGAAAATAAAAAGGAATAATAAATATTAAAAAATTAATCCCTTAAGTATTTTTTTTAAATTTCTTCTTTCAATATGCTTTCTTTATTTAAGAGGTTCAAAAACCTTCTCATGAAATAATAAAAAATTAAAAAAATTATATTTTATTCTCATGAAATTCAATTACGTATTGGAATCATTAATAACACAAGATTATTGAAATTAACAGTTAAAAAAAAGCTCATTAACTCAGAAATGCAACTTTTTATCGTTAATTATAATCTTTCTAATGTTATATCATCATTAAAACTTTATTTTTCATCAAAATTTTACATGTTTATCAAGATAATCAAACCAAATAAAAAATTTTATTCATTCACTAAGAATTATTTTTAAAATAATCTTTTTTTTTTTTCGTAAACACAAGTAGTTTCAGCAATTATGTCAAATATATTTAAGTTTTTTTTTTTTTTTTTTAGTATAATTAGTTCCAGAATTTAAATATTAGCTTTAAGTGTGTAATTTATTTTATACTAGTAAAAACAGTTTTTTTTTCCATAGATATTTTTTTGTTTCTAAAAATATTTAAAATCTGAGAAAATTTAATTACTCAAATCAATTTTAAATTAAAAAATAAATTAAAATTGATTTTTAAGATCACATTGCATTTTGCTTGATTATAAAATTAAATTCGACAAAAAAATTATTTAATGTGATATTTAAATTCAAACATCGTATTACAAAATTAGTATAAAATGCAAAATTAGTATAAAAATACAAAAATAGTACAAAAACAATGAAATAGTAAAAATTGTTTAAAATAGTATAAATTGTACAAAAATAGTAAAATTAGTAAAAATATTTTAAAATAGTACAAATTGTACAAATATAGAACAAAAGTTAGTATAAAATGGCCAGTACAAATTTTAACAGCAAATATAAAATTAAAAATTCTAACTACTTTAATATTAAGTATGGGAATTAATTTTTATTCTTTTTTATATCAAATAACTGAACTAATTCAATTAAAAAACTATACGCCAGTGTTAATTCTTGTTTTTTTTTTTTTTTTAATGACAAATTTTAGAAAATTTAAAAATGAATCAATGACATTGCAATCTTGTCATAAAATATTGGTACACATAGGTATGTAACATTGGTATATAGTATATATATATATACCAATACTATATACATATGTGTACCTATGTGTGTATATATATACCAACGTTATATATATATATATATATATACGCAGTCCAGTCCAATTAATGTGACCACCACCTACTTTCGACGTCAACGTGAAATAAACAATCACAAAAGGCAGGTGGAAGCACATTGCAGTGGAGTGTATATAAAGGATGTCCTAGGGCATCGGAAAGCATTTCAATCGTTGGCGTAATGCAGAAACGTAGCGATTTACGTCCAAAAGGGCATGATTATTGGCTTTCGGGCCAAGGGTGGAAGCATTTCGAAACGGCTAATTTTGTGAACTGTTCGCGTGCGCCGTGGTAAAAGTATACCGTGCATGGCAAAATGGCACTATCCAAAATCTGCGGCTTGGCTCATGTGGTGCACCACGGACTATAGATATGACAAAGGTTACGGGATGTGTTCGGGTTAATAGACATGCAACTGTTGAGCAACTGACCGCACAGATGAACCAAAACGCTATGCTGACAGCTGTTCATCGGGACGAAGGCTGAAACTGGACGTCCACAGAGTGGTGACAGGTCTCTTTTTCCGATGAATCACGTTTTATGCTCCATCGGGCAGATGGACGTTGGCGTATACGACATGAAACGTCTGAAAGCAAACATCCTGCAACAATTGCCGGAATGATCCAAGCTGGAGAAGGGAGAATTATGGCTTGGAAAATGTTTTCCTGCCATTCATTGGGTGCACTCATCATTGTGGAAGGCACGATGGATCAACACAAGTATGCATCTGACCTTGCGGACCATGTTCACTCCTTCATGCGAATTATCTTTCCTCAGAATGATGGCATCTACCAGCAGGACAATGCGAGGTGTCATACAGCTCGTAGTGTATGTGCGTGGTTCGAAGAGCACCAGGATGATTTTACAGTATTCCCTGGCCAGCAAACTCACCGGATTTAAACTCAACGAGAATCTGTGGGACCACCACGATTGGGTTGTTCGCGCCATGGATCCTCAACCGCTTAATCTAGCGCAGTTGGCCACGGCACTGGAGTCGGCATGGCTCAACATCCCAGTGAACATCATCAGAAACCTAATTGACTCTCTTCCTGCACGTCTCGCACTTTTCTGGCAGCGTTCCGCTGGACTGATAAAGATGGTTATTCTGGCTTTTGACAGGTGGTCACATTAATGTGATTGACTGTGTATTATATATATATATATATATATATATATATATAAACCATAAAAAAAATTGTATCCTGAATTTCTGCAAATTCCAACATTGTTTTTTTTAATCTATTTTTAAAATCAATATAGGAAGAACATTTTGAATCTGAGCACCAAAATGTCTTTACTTAGGGCTAGAAGGGGTAGGAAATTCTAGCCTGGTAGTGATAGTTCAAAATTGAGAAGAAAGATATTCATGGTTCATCACGGATCATTTATGCCATAAAAATAATTTTTCCTGCCATTTTTCTGCCTTACCTTCACCTTCAACCATAAACCTTACTAATGGTTCACTTCTCGTGGTGAACCATGAGTAAGGTTGAATTTGCTGCTCATATCACACTAATTAATGTCAAAGTGCCTTGAATGTATATCATAATCCTTAAAAAACACATAATAAATACATTTTTTATTTACAAAAAAGTCGTTTCTGAATTTCTGTAACAATTACTGAAAGCAAATATTTTTACAAGCATAAATTCTAAACAAATTAGTGATTCTGCAATAAAAAGCGAAAGAAATGTTTAAATTATAAATGCCTCTAAGCATAAACTCTAAGCATAATCAAGAATTTACATGGTGACTCTTACCCATGGCAGATGAAGACTTTAAAAAATTGATAAAAATTATTTGGATGTACATCCATAATCAAGAATTTACTTGGTGACACTGACCGATGGTCGATACAGAGTTGAAAGAAATTGATAAAAATTATATGGACACTACATAATCAAGAATATGCATGGTGACACAAACCCATGGCCGATAAAGAGTTAAAAATAATGATAAAAATTATTTTGAAAACGTAACGTACCGTCAATTGAGCAAAATTCTCAAAACGTCTTTCCACAAATTCTTGAAACAGAACATTAAATATCCTTCTCAATTTACAAGCGTAAATCGATAAAAAAAAAAAGACTTTTTATTCCGTTAAAATGAGTTTCTGAAGAGAATATTTCTCAAATACTGCCTCTGACATGACGGTTGTAAAAAGAATTCTAACGTATCTTTGACAGGTGAGATTAAAGTAGAAATCCGGGTGACGTGTCCGGAAAAGATCCGGCCGGACAGAGATAAAGGAGCTTGTCATCCCGCTGTGTTGGGCCGATTCCCGGATGTCAAAAATACGATCTTTTTCTTACAAAATTACACCACTTTTATTACTATTTTTAATAGTTACAATCGTAACAAAGCTTTTACTTTTTCTGTTCTTCAAAAATGACAAAGATAAAAATTAAGTTGATCTATATTAAGAGTTTTTTTTTTTCATTGTTCAAGCAAATAATAGTTGATGGAATAATTGTTTATTGTATCGATTAAAAACTTTTATCCATTTAGAATGAAAATTTAACTTGGTGTCCAGTAACATAATCAAAATAATTTTTTTAAATCAGGTAACAGTTTGAAGGGTTATCGTTAGATACAGATTGATTATAATTAAAGTGCCAGAAAAAAACGCCTTCCAAGTCATAAAACAGTTGTGGCACTGCGGAGTGGAATGCCCATCCACCACGACAAGATCATATCAAATTGGATGGGAAAAATCGGTGGAACTTTTTTTGGAACGTTTATTTTGATGCCATACTATTTCCCCGTTCTCCAAGTATCTTCAGTTCAAATTTGAACACATTAGAACGAGTGGTTCTTTTCTTACGGCATTTTGAAAGTGGGACTTTTAATTATAATCAACCTGTATTTATATAAGGATCGTTAATGTTCTAAACGCTTTCTGGGTTTCCATTTAATGTATAATTTCTTTATCCAAATTCAGTTATTTGCTGATTTCCTTTATAGTAAAAAATATGCGTCAAAAATTATTACATTTCTCAAAAATTCAAAGAAATCTTTGATGTAATATTACTAAAAAATAACTTTAAAAATTAAATAAAGATAGTAACATGAATATCATGAAATTTAATAAAAATAATCTTATTCATATATGAATAATTTGTAGAAAAATAAACATAAAAGTTAATAAAATATTTTTGTATGTCAAATTAAAATATCTCTGATTAGTTTGGTTTATCTAATTATTTCTTAGTTTGAAACAGTAAATTGATTGACCGATATTTTTTATTTGCTTTATGAAATGCATTACATTTATTACCATTATTCTCGTAAACATGTTATAACTGTTTATTAATAAATAATTTTAATTTATTAATAAACAAATATTTAAATTAATAAACAAATATAATAGTTGTTGATTAGAATTTTAAATTTCATCTCAAAAATGATTTTTTTATGATGTTAAATTATTCATAGCAATAACAATTGTATTAAAAAATTAAATTGTTATTTAAAGGATTTAAAATAAGTATTCCAGAGATGCCTGTTCTAATTTATTTAAAATTTTTAAACATTTAAAATGTTCTGTTCTGTTTCTATCATTTGCTTATTTCAGGAGGGTCATAAGTTACATTTTGCAAATTTGATTACGTTTTTATTTCAGTGATAAAGACAAGACACAAATTATTGCGTTTAGTCATTTTTTTTTTTATTATTTTATTAAATTTATTAAGATACTTTCTTTACTAATATTTTAGAATTACATTAAATTTTTGTAAATTAAAAATAAAAAGGCATTTAATACATAAAAAATGCTGTAAGTGAAGTTTGGTAAAAAATGGACATTATGGCCAAAAAATGTTACATGTGAATTATTCCTTTACTCAAATTTTAATTTTAATTTATAACTATATATTGTGTTTAAATTCCTACATTATTGTTTGCATTTTAATTATTAAATTTAATTTTATATTTTTAATATATACACTTATTAATACATATACACTCAAGAGCCAAAACATTATGACCACCTGTCAATAATGAGTTTTTTTTTTGGCGCGCAACACAGCTGCAACCCGCCTTGGCATGGATTAATGTCACCACTTAATACCAGTTAAATACCACTTCCACCTGATCACGTGCCTTTCACGTCATCCAGGCGAGTTCATTGCAAAATGTAGCGGTAGACATAATGTTTTGGCTCTTGAGTGTATATATAATACATTTATATTTTTTATTTTTATATTTTTAATGTACTTTTTTTTTCTACTGTACATGAAGGAAACTCGTGGCAAATTTTGCATATCGCGAACAGCCTGCCGATCGACTGGGGATGGAGAAATGATGTTGCTTTACTGAAGTACTTTTAAGCATAACTTCCAGGCATTTAAGTGTTGTACAAAAGAAAACCAAGAAGACTCCCATCAAACAGTCGGAACGTATACACTCAAGAGCCAAGACATTATGACCACCCCTACATTTTGCAATGAACTCGCCTGGATGACGTGGAAGGCACGTAATCAGGTGGAAGTGGTATTTAACTGGTATTAAGTGGTGGCATTAATCCATGCCAAGGTGAGTTGAAGCTGCGTTGCGCGCCAAAGGTGGGCTAACTCGTTATTGACAGGTGGTCATAATGTTTTGGCTCTTGAGTGTATATAAAAGCTGAATTTTCATTGAGTCTCTTCATTACAGAAAGCTGTAGTTTCGAACTTGGTATTTTTTTGCACACTAGTGCGCCCACTGCTGAGCCATTGGTTTGGACAAAGAGCGACACGGAAAGGAAATTTTTATTATTGCAATAATAACCTGAACATTTTACAAAGCTAAAATATTTGAATAATATTAATTGTTATTATATGTATATGATTTCATAAATATTATTATTCTTCATAGATACACGATAGGTTTGCCGCAGACCCAGTTAACAACAGTGGCGTCTCTCATATCCCATTGGCTATGCTATGCTAACAGTGCTGTCAATCCCATCATCTACAACTTTATGAATGGTAAGTTAATAGCTTTACTACTTTTTATAAAAGTTTTCTGTTTTCTGTTTAGTTCCTGTTTTACAAAAATTCAAACTTAATTATAGTTCATTATTTTCTAGTTGACACTAACATGTGTTATGATATCACCCATTATTGTTCTCCAAAAAGGATTTTTTTGTTTTTTTTTTTTTTCAAATTAATATTGATTTCGTCTTTTTAATTTTACAGTAAATAGTTGTAAACCCAGACACTCTATAGTAAACATGTTGTAGACTAACTTGCGATAGATTATAAACATAAATTGTATTTAAACTTTCAAAATCAATTTTCCGATAATAATTATTGTAGTGCATTTCATAATTCGTTTTCAATTCATTGACTAAAATCAAAATCAATGAATTTTATATTTCAAAATAAATAAATATAAAAATATTTATATTTTATATTTCAAATTAATTTATATGTAAATTTTGGAACTATCAAGTGTATTTCCTTTTATCGCAAAAATGAAAAGAACAGAAATTTATTTTAAAATCTTTTAAATAAACCATTCAGAAATAATAATCTAGTTTTATCAAAATAGTTTTGTAAAGAATGTTCTTTTTAATAACAATAGGTTATTCCAGTTTTTATATCGACCAATAAGTAATACTAACATTTATTTTTTCATCAAAGCATAAAACTTCTTTTAAACCCCTTTTGAATTTAATGCCCACATATAAAGTTAAAAATAGAACTACAAATGGAAAATTTTCAGAAATTTTTCTTTTACATTACTAAAATTTTCACGAAGAGTGCTAAGATAACATTTCGGTCTCCAAATCTAATAACAAATGGAATGTTATAATGTTTTCTGTTCAAAATTTCACAACGCGTGTTAAGGTTTACACCAGAATACTTGAAAGCGAAATGGAACACCGTTTTTCTTTCTCACTCATACAATGTTTATAAGAATTCTTAGAAATACATCAACTTTTAATGCATTTGCAGTATTTTCATTTCCTATTTCTTCATGTTGGATATACAGTTTAAACTATTTGCTTGCATTAAGAAAACATTTTCGTTTTAATAATACATTTAAAATAACATGAAAAACATATTAAAATAGCATTTGTGTTAAATTTCTTTTATATTACATTGTATTAATTTATAAATGTAATATTCATATATAATTTCTACACCTTAAATGTTTTTTACTTGTTCTTGATTTTTAATTTATAAAGAGAGCAACAAGAAGAAAATAATTAATAAAAAAATATTAATACATATTAATACAAAAATATGTTAATATTTTAATTGAGCTTAAGACCACTTCCCACGCTGTTAATTAACGTCATCACAGCGGGCATTTGATCTTTCTGTCAAATAATTTAAGTTTATAACAGACAAGTCTATTCAATCAGATTAATTTTATATAGTTTATTCCCATTTAATTGCCATATTTTCAGGTTATATTACCTGATTCTCATTTTACCTTTAAAATAAATTTTCCCACAATTCATTTTGAATTCTTTCAATTCTGTACCTTGCAGGGTCTACACGGAAGTTTATTCTGTCTAATCCATGTTATTATAATGCGTCGCTGGATGCATTTTTTGACATGAATCCAGTCATCTCCGAATCGAGGATACGTAACATAGGTAAAACCGTGAGGGTACTTCTTCTATGATAAAGCTATCCTCAGAATATTATAATTATTTTCGTTTAGGATCACTAATTATTTCGGGTTTTACTCAATTTCTGGATAAAATATTTTAATACCCTGTCATCATATATTTTATTTAATTAATAGTCTCGTTTTTGATCTGGCTATGAAGTGTTTGCTATTCAACTTTTTGTTTTTTGTTTTTCGTTAAATGATTTTTAATTTTGTTACTACAGCTTTTCGGATTTTGAACAATTTCTTCCTTTCTTGAGAGAAAGAATTGTAACCAACTGAATGTGAGGCACTCAAGGAATTTTACAATGCAAATAGTATGATAGTTTTTTACACAATTTGCATGGCAAATATTGGAAGTAGCTTTCCTTCTTCAAAATTATTATGTTTCTAATTCACTCCTAGACAGTTCTCCTTTGATTTTTGTGTGCGTTATGTTCTTCATATGTAAAGTGCGATTGTTGTAGCATCTGTTAGAGCTATAACCACACTTTAGTTTGTATATTTTCTTTTATTGTTCGCTTCAAACTTCACTTATTATACATATATACATAATGTTTTGGGCTCTTGAGTGTAAACAATATAAATTTTCATCTTTTATATGTAAAGAAAAATTTAGAATGAAATAGAATCAGAATTTTTATAAATTTTTGATAATCATTCAAAGTCAAAAATCTTTGAAAATTAGCAAAGTCAACAATACTATACAATTTTCTTATCTGTTTATATATACATATATATCATTGCGCAGAAGTTCCTGCCTTCAACTGAAATGATTCAATTTCACATGGTATGTGTAATGTGTAGTTTTATGGTACTGTAATATGGAATTCTGCCTTCAACTGAAATGATTCAATTTCACATGGTATGTGTAATGTGTAGTTTTTATGGTACTGTAATAGGAATTCTGCCTTCAACACGACGTCAGAATTTATACCGGAGGCATTTCAGGAATTTTTTTCCTCCTTTTCACAGAAAATGAGGCTCGGTGCGTGAACTGCTGTGTTGTCATATTAGATCATTGAATCAGAGAAAATGGTTTCGAGGCGCATCCATTTTTGAATTCTAAAGATTAAATAAAGGGCTATAGATACTTTTAATTGAAAATAAAGTTGATGAGAAAGATGTAGAAATGAAATAATAAAAAGTCCGTAAATGAGAATAAGAACAAATAACATGTGGTGAATAGTTCAACTACTATTTATTGAATCCGAAACAATTAGAATCAAACAATGAATTTAATCATTTTTAATCTGGTACTCCTTACTTCGGGAATGATGAGCAACTAAATGAAATCAAATCAAACAGAGGCTAAATGTAATCAAAATATTAAGGCAATTTATCGAAAATGCAAACTCTTCGCCATTGGATTCATTGGAGCTTCTGGATGAAATAATAACATCAATTAATGTAGAAGGAAAGAACATTTGCAACAAATCTAGTGTTGAAAATTTCAATGAAAAAGAGATCCTCACGTCCTTAATATCTCAGAAATATTCAGTTACCACTTTATTTAGCAGAAATTCAAAAATCCTTCCACGTAAATGTTCGAGAACGTTAGGCTACTAACGGCACTAAAACTAGATAATTTTATCAATTCTTTTCTTAAAAACGCTTTTATTTCCAATAAGATTTTAAGATTTGATAATTTAAAAGATCATCCTATTACAAGAGAATTGAACTAACTTTGTACGATACATAATGTGTTTGCAGAGTTTTATACAAATTTAAAAATAGTACCCATCTTGGAGAGTATGTTACACTGGTCGAAAAATTAGAAGCATTTATAGGAGGATATTCGTTTCTTTGCTATACCGATTTCTCTAAATAAATCAGTAAAATAGGGTATTAAACTAAACCAGCAGATGCGGGTATTAAAATGCATGCCTTGTTTGATTAAAAAAATTTTTAAAAAAAACAGAAAATCTATTAAAATGGAATTTATTAAGTTGATGGTGTTGTTGTTCGTGTTTATTTTTCACTGTTTCATGTTCTCCAATATATATATATTATATTAAGCCTCCATATGATTTTTAGCTAATATATATATATATATATAGTAATGTGTATATATATATATTATATATGTGTGTGTATATAAATATATATACACATATATATATGTATATATATATATTGGAGAACAGGTGAAGAGTGAAATGAAACACGAACATTTTGTAGCCAAAAGTTACATCACATATATGTGATACAAGCAAATTATACCAAAAATCATTAAAAATCTAAATATTGAAGAGATAAATCTGCATTAGTAGACAAAAAATTAAAGCAAAATTCAGTAAATGAACAATGATATGGTGAAAAACATAGTGTCCAAAAATTGAAAAAGCCAAAATAAATTAGACCAAGGAATTATAACATTCAGAGGAATACGTAACCTCAAGATATTATAAACAACGTTGTTTTTGCTCGCTAAGCGACTAGATCCTGGTCAAAGACATTTCTAGTGAAGTATCGATAACATGGAACAGATAGAACCAGCTTCAATTTAGAGCCAGTAATGTATATGAATTGAAAACGATATTTATATAAAAGACAAGACTGGGAATTCAGAAAGTAGAGAGATCAGAAATTTAGAACAAGAACTTACAAATTTTGAAGAAATTTTAGAAAACTGAACTTATTTCGTAACATTTTAAAAGACCTGCAATTTTGCGTGTTTATAAATATCATCCATTTACTTAGAAATCTATACTAACAAGCTTTATTTGAATATGACTAAAACATATATCTCATTTAACAGTCATCGTGCAATTAAAAATTAACTCATTTTTTGTTGATCCAACGAAATATTTAAACAAGTATGGAAATTTTTGCAGCAATATAAAAATCACAATCAAGTATTTGATACTTAAATCAGAAAGACTTAAAAACAAGCAAACCTTTATTCAAAAAAATTTTTAAAGAAAAATTTATATATTAATTTTATTAAGATAATTGGTGTCTATTTCACGATATTTAATTAAGTCAACAAGTTTTGTCATAATAAAGACAACAAAAACATTTAAATAATATTTCCTGAAATAAAACAGTAAAAAGTATTTTAAAGAGCAGTTGTTTAAAATCACTATAAACAATTATTTAATTTATATTAAATAATATTAAGTATAATTCAAATTAAAAGCAATTACAAACGTGATGAATAAAATAAAATTAAAATTAAATCAACTAAAGATTTTGAAGAGATATTAAAAATAAGTCTCATGGTTGCATTGAATTCTGGCTTTTTTTTGTTATCCTTTTATTAATTTGATACCACAATAAGAAAATAATATATTAAAACGCTTTTATAATGATGATTAAAAACACATCAACAAACTAATTTCAGTTTACTTTTTTTATACGAAAAAAATTCAGATATACTTTTTATTTACCTAGAACAATTGATAGAGAAGATAAAGATGAATCTTAAATTAAGAAAAACTATAAAAATAAACATCTTAGAGGATTTTTTTTTCTTTATAAATTTTTTAAAACTCTTTCCTCTTTAAAACATTCTCCTTTTTATAACGACCATGAACATCACCAGTATTATTATTTCAATATACTTGTTTCCAATTACAAACTCAGATTTTATTTTTTATATAACGAGTATACTTGACACAGGAAACCATGATTAATCTTCCATTAAGAAATAAAAAATCCATAAACTGAACGTTTTGTAGATATTATTTTTTTTTGTAAAAATTTCTTTTAAAATCTTTTCTTCTGCTTAAAATAGTCTTCGGATGTAAAGAAAGTGAACCATCTGGTAACACCCGCACTCATTCCACTTTTATTGTTCCTTAATCCTCGGCCACCACAGTAAATCATCCCGGCGGCAGAAGTTTTCAATCAGTTAGCTGAAGTAAGAAATTCAGCATTTCTCATAAGCGTCGACCAGCCAACGTTTCACTTCAAAAGAAGACTGTCCCAGACGCATTTTTATTTTCTGTCGTCTTTTTTTACCTTAATACATTCCGGCTGGATCTCCCCTTGTCAGCACAAACAGAGATACACATTCTTTTTTTTTTTTTTACATTTTTTTTTTTACCAAGAATGTTCAGTTCTTTCTTTTAAGTTTCTCTTCCAATAAATCATGTTTCTTAAACATAAAATGGATCGCTGGTTGGTAATTTAAAATTCTTCAACTATTTTTCAAACTGAAACGCGATTCTTCCCTTTTATATTTTTACGAACTATTATTTTTTACACGATATGAAAGGGGGACTAGAGAATGGCCGAGAGGTTAAAGCACTGTGGCGCTCAGTACCGCAGGTTTCGGGTTCGATTAGCCCGGCGGTACTATGAATGTTGGTAGTGAATTCGGAATCCATTTTTTAAACCGTAGATCCTGATTTAACAGGATAGTAGAGCATTGCGGGGGCATTTTACTACCGCGTCCGTGGCTTATCTTGCTGACACGCGCCCCCGGCTAATGCAAAGTAAGTAACGTCTGTGCAGCGCTTGCCTTAAGGCATTTAAGACCAAGTTGCCTAAGTGTTTGCAAAGCTGCATTAGAAAAAGAAAAACAAGATATGAATTATAAGGCTATAGTAATATGTACTTTTAAAAATTTTAAACTGTTATTTTGAGAGGCAAAGAGATAACAAAAACTATTAGATTACAGTATTATAATAATATGTACTTTTACTGAGACGTAAAAAATCATTAGGTTATAGTAATATGTACTTCGAGAATTTTAAGATGCCAAAAATTATTAGACTATAGTAATATGTGTTTTAAACAACTATTTTGAGATGAAAAAAAAAATTATTAGGCTACAGTGCTATAACAATATGTAACTTTGAGAATTTTAAACTACTATATTGAGATGCAAAAACATTTATTAGGCTGGAGTACTATAGTAATATGTACTTTAAGAATTTTAAATTATATTTTGAAATTCAAAAAAAAAGGGAGGGAAAAAATTTCAATTGAAAAAGCATATATATAAATACAAATCTGCGCGAAAAATAAATGTGTAATAAAAATTATTTTCAAAAATTTAAAATATTGAAGTAATTTAATAATTTGCCAATAAAAATGATATTGAATTATAACATTTATTTTTATCAAGAGTATACAGCACACATTTTTCTAATGATTAAAACTTATATACTTTAAAACCTTTTTCTTTACTCTAATGAAAGAATAATGCAAATTCACCCTCTGACTAGTGTAATTTTTATTAAACATTTCGTGGCAAAAAATTTCAGCATATGGTACTGTTAGTAAGCATTTTTATTATAGTAGCTTAAATTGAAGAAAACTATATTTATTATAATATAAATGTCTTATAACTTTGGACGGAAACTTAACTTACTTTAACTAGAAAATGACTCGGATGTTTGTGAGTGATTCGAACCACGTTAAATTGTTAGTCCCGGTCTAATTAGCCTAAAAGAGTATTGCACAAAATGACCGTAGAGGGGCAAACCAAACCTTATAGTTTTGTGGATAAAGCGGCCAAAAAAATCTGCTATAATTTGATTTAAAAAATTTTTCATTTCTCACTCTATTCCTCATGTCGAACGCAAATATTTTTTATCCAAAAGAAAATTTTAAAATTCGAAACAAAAGTAATTCTAATCTGGGAAAATAAACAAAATCCCATTTCAAGAATCTGGTATCAAGGATACCGTATCAATATTCATATACACACGAATATTTCCCATGTTATTTTTTACGCATAGATATAAATATATATATATTTAAATATCATAATCTTGCGTCATAATCTTTTGGGATCTTGAAATATAAGCATACTAAAAACTGTGGTTCAATTGAAAAATTCTGCTGAAATTAATTCAGAGTGTAAGCATAAGATCAAAATAAAATATTTTATAAGTATGCCTAGATAGGATGATTAAAAATATTTATAACTATATGTTTTGAAAGGCTGTATATTTTAATGAAACTTACTCAATTTTGCAAAGAACAATTTCACTTTCTTTTAAAATTTATAAATGTAATTAATAAAAATTTCAAAACGACTAATTCAACTAGGCTCTACATGAAAGCTGAGCATGGATTGTTCATTCCATTAACGAAGTTCATAGTTGAATTTCAGATATTTATCACAAAGTAAACATATGGCGTAGAAAAGATTTCATTAAAAAAATTTTTGCTAACAATAATTTTTAGACTGAAGATTTTAAGGTGACTAGTTATGCTAGATACCATTTGTAGAAGCTGAACATGAATTGTATATTTCGTTAACGAAGTTCATAATTGAATTTCAGGCATTTATCACAAGGATAAAACTATGGCATATTTATGCTGAAAACAATTTTTATACTGCAACTAGTTGGGCTAAGCTTTTTCTTTGTTGTTCTAATGCAGCTGGCAAAAAGTTAGACAATTGTCTTGGATGCCTTGAGGCAGCGCTGCACCGACGTTACTCATTTAGCACTACCCAGGAGGTGGGTGCAGCTTGAAGATAAGCTACGGACGCGGAGTAACACAACCTCCGGGCAACGCTATGATCTGTTAGACCGGGACCTACGGTTTAAAGTGTATTCCGAACCCCTACAAACATCCATGGATCCGACGGGACTCGAACCCGAAATCTGTGATACCGAGCGCCAGAACGCTAGCCAATCGGCCATTGAGGATCTAGTTCGGCTAAGCTTTCTTGTATGAAAATTGAACATATATTATTAATTTTATTAACGAAGTTGTCATTAAGTAACTCACTGGTACTACACAGCTCATAGTGGGCTAAAGCCTTCTACATACGCAGATTTCAAGACAAGAGATGGTTATTTTTTACAACGTAGGATTGGTAGCCCACAGTCATATTAGACCAGGACCAACTGTTTAAAGTGGATTCCGAACTCCAGAAAACATTTCTATAACCCCTACGACTCTAACCGGAATTCTGTGGCACCGAAGGCAAGAGCGCTAGTTACTAGGCCATCAGGTCAGAAGTTATCATCATCATCATCATCATCATGATTGGCGCAACAGCCCCAAGGCCGTCTGCCTACTGGCAGATTTCGAAACATGAGATATCTTCTTTTTACGGGGTAAAGCTGTCAGCCCTGCCCCCAAAGCTCTACAGTCATGTTAGACTGGGACCACAGTTTAAAGTGGATTCCGAACCACTACAAACATCCATGGCACCGCCGGGTCTTTGAACCGGAAACCTATGGTACCGAAGGCCAGAACGCTAGTTATTAAGCCATCAGGTCAGAAGTTATCACTGTACTCAAATATTTTTCTCAATATAAAACAAAATGGCATAGAAATGGGGATATAGGAAACATTTTGTACTAAAATAATTTTTTATATGACAGTATTAATGTACATATAAATCACTTAACTATTTTAAAGTCGTGTTATCTAAATTGAACTATTTCGTACTCATTTTACAAAAAACGAAAATGCCAAAAACTAGATTTATGTGCTTAATTTGAACATAACTATTAAAAGAAATACATAGTTAAGCCACAAACGTCAAAATAATACACTAACAGTTTTAAATATTGATGAAGTTCTAGGTTCCGCAAAAATTTTTTTGAACTTTATTCATGGCATAAATTAATAAGCATTTAAAAAAATACATTATAGGTAAAGTGGTATAAAAAGAATTTGTACACTATATATAGCTCATCACTTATTTATAAAATCTGGTTTTGATTTCTTTTATAAAGATTATCAACATAAAAATTAATGTGGTGCTAAAAACAGACTATAATTGACAAGTACTGCCCTTCTAAACTTGTTTTCTTATTTTACTAAATTATAATTATCCAATTCAATACTAAAATGTGTATTCCAGAATCTAACAGATATTTTAAAAATTGATAAACTTCATTAATTCTATTCCCGTTATATTTTCATATTGGCTGAAATATTATTTAATCAAGGAAAATAAATATAAACTCTAATTGTTACATAACGTAATTTTTACATGACGATAATTATATACAAAAGCCTTTTTTGTTGTTATCGCTAATTAAATAAATTTAAAAATAAGTTATTTAACATTCGCTTTTACTTTAATGATAGTAAATACACTCAAGAGCTAAAACATTATGACCACCTGTCAATAATGAGTTGGCCCACCTTTGGCGCGCAACACAGCTTCAACCCGCCTTGGCATGGATGCCACTAGTCCTTGGTAGATGGCCGGAGACAGATTGTACCAGATGTTTAAGCAACGGTCAGGCAAATCCGAGATATTGCGAATTAGTGGTCTTTGAACTATGAACTGCCGTCCCAGGACATCCCAAAAGTGTTCTATCGGATTGAGATCCGGTGAGTTAGGCGGCCAAGACATTAACTGGAATTCAGCATCATGTTCCTGGAACCACTCCAACACAATTTTAGCCTTGTGACAAGGGGCGTTTCCCTGTTGGAACATTCCATTTCCAGCTGGAAAAACAGAGGCCATGTAAGGGTGCAACAGGTCCGCAATGAAGTTCAGATACCCTGTAGCATTCATGGTCTGCTCTACCACAACCACGGGTCCCAGAGACGCACAAGAGAACGTCCCCAAAGCATAATTCCGCCACCACCGGTCTGTGTATGACCTACTGTACATTGAGGGAGCAACTGTTCGCCTGGAAGACGGCGTATCCTAACACGGCCACCGGCGTGATGAATGGAAAACCGTGATTCATCTGACCAGGTAACCCACTGATCTCTCTCCCACTGATCCATGGACCAGTCACGATGTTCCCGGGCCCAGCGCGGGCGCAGTTGGCGATGACGCTTGGTCTGCAAAAGGCACACGAGGGGGATGTTTGCTGCGTATCCGGTTTTGCTTCACCATGCAAGACAGTCTCCGACGACCTTTTTTTTTTTTTTATAGCGTATGGACGTCCAACACCATGTCGTCTACTGCTGGTTACACCGTCATTCATCCACTTTGCATAAGTACTAACAACTGTAGATTGCGAACAACCCACGAGTCATTAAGTTTCGGAAATACTTGTTCCGAGCCATTACAATCTGCCCTCTATCAAAGTCGCTTAGATCCGCAGCCTTTCCCATTACACATAGAAGTAAGTGAAAAATGATTCTTCAGACTTTCCAGCAGCAGTTAAATACCACTTCCACCTGATTACGTGCCTTCCATGTCATCCAGGCGAGTTCATTGCAAAATGTAGGGGGTGGTTATAATGTTTTGGCTCTTGAGTGTATATTTTATTTAAAATAATTTATAAAAATAGAATACCAAAGGAAATTTTTTAAACAATTTAATATATCAACTGCTGCAGCAGTTTTTACATTGTTAGTTGATTATTTTTAATAATTAGACAATTAAAATATATTTCTGTTATAATGAGCTGTTGTTAGTTACATAATGATATTATAGTTACATAATATTATGATATAATTGTTATAATTGTTATAACGAACCAATTAATATATATTTCAGAAGTATCTATTCTTTCATAAAATAAAATATAAAATATATTTTTAAAACAATGAGAAATGTTATTAGAAATGCTTTATTATTTAAATAACGATATAGAAAAACATAACATTACGTTAATATTATAAAATTATATGCTATAATGTTTTTAACGTTTTTATAACGTTATGCGTTATAATGTTACGTTAACGTTATAACGTTACACTTTATAACATTACGTTAACTTTATAAAGTTATATGTTATAACGTTTAACCTATAAAAACGTTAAAATGATATAAATAATAAATTTAAATTTTGGGTCAAGTATTATGTGAAACTGAATTCAAACCAACTCTGCATAGATTTTAAATTTATGATGGAATTTCCTTTCCTTTTCTCTTTATTAATTTATTTTTTTATAGAAAAATAACACATTCTTTACTTTTTTCTGAAAGGTAAAACAAAAGTCCAGAGGGTTTTTTAACCATTGATTAAAAACTAAACTTAAATACAAAAAAAAATTGTTTAACTATAATTCTAATGATGCATTAAACTTAGAAATAGTTCGGAAAGTTGTCTGTTAACGAGTTCGTAATCACTTCTACGGTATTGAATATTCCGAAATGTCATTCAAAGATTTTTAATTTATCTAGGAATAAGTCTTTGATGAAAGTTATTGTCATTATTTTTATGTCGGAGTTTGATGGTTCCCTTTGGTTTACTTTTAATAAATGATGAAAGTCTTATGAAATTTAAAAACCTAAAGGCTTGTCGTGTACTTTTGCCACACCTTAAATTTTTTTCATTAAATTTCCAATATTTGTGGATTAAGTATTAGTTGCTTTAAACTTCTATATCTAAAGTAAACATTTTTCTGCTAAATAAATTTATAAATGGATTTATTCCTAAAATTATTATGGAAAAAAAATTAAAATACACGATAAAACTGAAATATTTTCTTATAAAATGGGTACATAACGGCCTGATGGCCGAGTGATTAGCTACTCTAGCGTTCGGTGGCAGGATGCCGCCCTCGAGTCCCCATGGTGCCATGGATATTTATAGTGGTTCGGAATCCACTTTAAACGTTGCGGTCTAATATGATTGTTGGGTGTAGGGCTGGCAACCCTATCCTCCCTAAAAACAAAATATATCTTGTTTCGGAATCTGCCAATAGGCAGACGACCTTGACTCACCATGGGACTGTTGCGCCCTTGAAGAAGTTTACAATAATATTATTCAATTTCCTATGCATAATTCCTTTCGCTTATACTTCTAAAAAGTGATAAATAAACGAAAATTTTTTACTATAATTTATTTTTAAATGTGTAGTTTTTGTTCTAAAATTCAATATATGGCTCAGAAATTTCTAATTCCACGAAGGAATTAAATAATAAGTCAATGTAATGTAGTATGATTCTTCGAACATTTTTAATCGTTCTTGTGTGATCACTTATACTTTCAAGATACCCGTAATAAAGCATTAAAAGATTTATTTATATATAACAAAATGATGTAGAAGACAAAAAATGGAACAATCGAAGACTTTCTCAGCAGATTAACAAATTTTTTATGTTATAAAAATTGCACTTAGTAACAATGCTGAAATTAATGGTGAAATTTAATGATGCTAAATCTAGTTTCTTAAGATTTTCTATAATCTCTTTTTTTTTACCTTAGACCCTTCACTTGATGCCTGTTCATTAAGCACCAGTTTCTCTAATTGTTTTTACTAAATTTCGTATCGTTATCTTAAATTGACGCGGCGAAATTCTTTGAAAACTCAATATGCACCTCAATGTAAGACGAAATCTTGAAATAATGTTAAGGAAAATATTTCATAACATTATTTCGACAAAGACATTCATATTTCTACAAAGACATAACATTATTTCGACAAAGACGTAACATTATCTCGACAAAGACGTAACATTATTTCGACAAAGACATTCATAATATTTCATAACAAATTATCGACAAAAACAAAATGAAAAAAAATACGTTTTTTATATTCACTTTAGCAGAATTGAAATTAAAATTTGAAAGTTGGAAAACGGCATCATAACCTACAGAACATAATTTGAATTATGTTCACCTTTATGATGTGTTTTTTGTTTTAAAAAGTTATTAGTAAGTTCGTGGATAAATCGGCTTTTACAGACAGACTTTGTCTTTATAACCAAATCTTATGAAGTATGACTGAATCTAAACCAACAAATAACGAATTTTATCATTATAGACTATGACTAATTATGAAACTATGAGAGTTGTGATAAGAATCTCACGAATAATAGAGATTTTAATCTCTATAATAAGTACAAAATAAACAGCGTAATTGAGCACATAATATTTAATAAGGAGACAAAGAGTAGGTTCCAAGTATTTTCACCAATAATTGATATGTCAAAGTATCATTATATTTCGATTATGTAATTCATTTGCCCACTTAATCTTTTAAAAAATTAACATTTAAGTATCATTTTGCTAGTAAATGTCTGTTAAATGTTTTTGCAAATGCAAACCAGTGTCTTGCAAAAACACCCTTTATATCTTTACCCCAGCTTTACCTTTATCATAAGGCTGTTAGTAGATGCAGTAAATGTAAAGTAAATTAGTATATTATATTTGGTTCAGTTAAATTAAAAAAACATATTGATAACGGTATTTTTTACCCAATTCGTGACCTAATAGTAACGTGTGTTGGTAGTGTACAAGAAAGCTCAGATTCGAATGCGTTTGCAGCATACATTGCAGTTAATGCTTTTAAAAACAAGGAGATTCGATGGCTGTTGTGGCAATATTATGTAAAGTACCTGGAATTTATAGACAAGCTTCCTGATGTGAATTTTTCAGTTTTCTGTCATACGACACATAAATGGAAGGAGGTAGTTAATCCTAAATGTCCTCCCGGAAGGCAATATCCGTGCCTGTTGGCGAACTGTTCGTGTCATACACAATGGAACAAGGTATTCAATAAAAATAATACACTCAAGAGTCAAAACATTATAACCACCCCTACATTTTGCAAATGAACTCGCCTGGATGACGTGGAAGGGTAACTGGTATTAAGTGGTGGTATTAATCCATGCCAAGGCGGGTTGAAGCTGCGTTGCGCGCTAAAGGTGGGCATTAAAAGATGGGGCTCGTTATTGACAGGTGGTCATAATCTTTGACCTTGAGTGTATATTCTTATTGCATTTTTATTCTGTATTTTAAACAATTTTAATATTGAATTAATATGAAAATCGCAAACAAATCTTGAATATTTTGAGTAATTTTCAGAGTATGATAAAATTATAAATTGTTTTTAAATATTGTTTTTTTTTTTTATAGTCTTCAAGTTGAATCTCATAAAATAAAGTTTAAGTTTCAATAAAGTTTATATGAACTTTAAAAATACAAACGAAAACTTAATTAAAAATGTGACGTGTTACTGAATAAAAACTTATTACGTATCTTTTGAGATTTACTGGACTAATTTATTAAAATAAATTTCTAAATGCTACTCATGAAAAAATTCTTTAATAATACCGAGGAATATTAAAACTATGAACCTCAAGAAAAGAACTTTTCCAAATTAAATGATGAACAATTATTGATGTCTACAAGAATGTATGGCTGAATTTTGAGTACACATACCTCTTTTTAAACGCACATCAAATTTCAAGTAAAATTTCAAAATAAGCATATGTTTAGTTTTTTATAGTTTTAAAGTTGAATCTCATAACATAAAGTTTATATGAACTTTACAAATTGAAAAAGAAAACTTAATTAAAAATGCAAATATAACTTCAGAGTGTTACTGAATAAAATCTTCTTGCATGTCTTATGCGATTTACTGGAATATTTACTACAATAAATATATAATTCCTATTCATGCAAAAATTCTCTAATAATACCAAGGAATTTAAAAGCTATGAACTTCAAAAGAAGAATTTTTCCAACTTTTAAGATGAACAAATAATGATGTTTACAACAATGTAGTATAACTGAATTTCGATTACCTAAACCTCTTTTAAACACACATCAAATTTCAAGTAAACTTTCAAAATAAGCCAAATTGAACCTCATAACATAAACTTTATATGAACTTTAAAAATTCAAAAGAAAACTTAATTAAAATTGCGGAATATTACTGAAAATCTTTTTAAGTATCTTATGGTATTTATTGAAATATTAATTAAAAATAAATGTCTAATTGCTAATGCAAAATTCTCTAATAATACAAAGAAATTAAAAAATTATGAACCTCAAGAAAAGAATTTCTCCAACTTAAATGATGAACAATTATTGATGTTTACAATAATGTTTGGCTGAATTTCGATCACCTAAACCTCTTTTTAAACACACATCACATTTCAAATAAATTTTTGAAATAAGCATATATTTAGTGAGAAAACTCTCAAACTAAACATTTCATCATTTGCAATAAAAGAGGTCTTAATGCAGAATCTTGACGTTTGATTCTTTCATTAAACAAGAATAAACTTTTACGACGTTATTTAAATAATATCATAATTGTGATAAAATTTGCAAAATGTTTTTTTTTTTCTATTTGTTTTTGATATATTATCTATTTTTCATACCAGTATTTTTTTATACAAATCGAAAGGAATATTTGATGTGTACTTAATACCTTTTTTGTAGGAGATATAAAATTATCTCTATGCAAATAAAATTGATTATAAACATGTTATTAAAAACTTTGAGGTATTTTTTTTTTGCCATCTGAATGTTTGCTCTTATTACTTTTAGATATTTTTCATGGTGAGAAAATATCAGAAAGCATTTCTCCTTTTGAAAATTTATTTCAGTCAGAAGAGCAAAGTCAATATCAAGCTTTTTTTCTAAGAAAGAGTTATCTGGATTATCTGAGAACTAATATTGACTACTAGACTATCGATTCTTCTTCTAGAATGGATGAAAATTTAGCTATTTTTAATGAACACCGTTGATCTTGAAAATTTATTGAATACTTTTTTTTTATTTGATGTACATCACAGTTTTTTTGAAGCATTTAATTTTAGAAGGGTAGAAAAAAATGGACAGGAACCAATAATTAATCAAATATTGAAAATGTGTACTTTATAATGAAATAAAAGCTTATTAGAGTTAAAAAAATATTATTATTCAATTATAAAAATATCCAATCAATTATAAAAATTTAATTGAACGGAGAGTTATTTTCAAATAGCAAAAAAAATTACTATGAGGTATGCTAAAGACATAGTATATCTATAGATTTAAACTAATTTTAATGTTGTTTGAATGTAATGTAAAGAATTATGGAGTTAATAATTAATAATAATTATAATTTATAATAATTAATTAATATGTTTTGCTTAGTTAAAAGTAATTTATGCACATACACGTTTTGTAATTATCTAGTGCTCTGAAACAGAGACTTCAGATTCGAATCTGGCAGTAGCCAAGGATGTTTAGTGGTTCGAATCCACCTTAAACTGTAGGTTCCGGTCTAATTAGCTTTGTTCGATTTGTAACGGTTTTGTAAAAATTCAAATTTCTCTTTAGATTTGGGCCTGAGCAGAGTGACTAGCGCCTAGCGCCTGTGCCACAGGTTTTGGGTGTGAGTCCCGGGGTGTCCTGAATATTTGTAGTGGCTAGAATCCACTTTAAAACCATAGGTTTCGTCTAACATGATTGTAGAGAGTTGGGCGTAGGGTTGACAACCCTATCCTGTAAAAACTAACCATCTTCTTGTCTCGAAATATGCCAGTAGGCAGACGGCCTTGGTCCACCATAAGCTGTAGTGTGATGGAGTTATTTTTTTTTAATTTTTATTCAGATTTATTTAAAATTATTATTTTCCTTATACTTTGTTATTCTAATGAGAATATATGACATTTGTAGCACATTCACAGTTTTACAATTATACACATTTGTTATGTTACAAGTTACAGTTGTTATATTAAAATTGTATACAATATAATAAAAGCATGGGCCTGAATGGCCGGTGAGTGGCTAGCTCTCTGGCGCTCGGTGCCACAGGTTTCGGGTTCGAGTCCCGGCGGTGCCATGGATGTGTGTAGTGGTTCGAAATCCACTTTAAACAGTAGGTCCCGGTCCTAATAGGATCGTAGAGCGTTGCGGGGGCATTGTTACTCCGTGGCTTATCTTCAAGTTACACGCGCCCCTGGGTAATGCAAAGTGAGTACGTCTTGTGCAGCTTGCCTTAAGGCATCCAAGACCAAGCTGTCTGAGTGTTTGCCAGATGCATTAGAAAGAAAAATTATATATATATGATGTAGCTTTGGGAGTGCAAATTACTCCTATTTCAAATCATCCTCACCTGTTCTCCTATACACATAAAAATATATGTATATATTCTATAAACTCCTTCTTAGATCCTTAGATAAATTAATAGAGGCTTAATTACATCATAAATTGCATCTAATATAAGAGAGTCCAAGTCAACAAAACTATAGGTTCGGCTGGATGCATGTATTGGAACCGGCTTAACTCTACAGAAATTGGGGGTTCGGCCGGGATGAATTGTCAGACTGTTTGAAACCGGCATAATCACAATTTACACTCTGCAAGTGAGGGATGGAAATACTGGTGCCGGTCTCCTATTGTAAAGGATTTTGTGAGGAATCATATGCAGTCGGTCTCCTATTATACCTCTGTATTTGAATTCGTCCGACATGGCAGATTGTCAATTTTTTCCACGCGAAAGATGCTATCGTACAGTACTTAATGCTTTGATTATTTTTACACAAAATATTGATAACTAATATTAAAGACACAATGCAAAACAAGTTAATTTTGAGCCTAGCATGTCTTAACACAAAAATTACTGATTTATGAACCTAAAAACTATTAAAATTTATTTTAGAATTTATTTTCCTGGTCAAGATATAGTTATAAAGAGAAAATAAAGGAAGATAAGTAATAATAAGATAAATAGGAGTTAACAGAAAAGTTAATAATTTTTCCAGAAAACCTGTATAAAAAAAAAAAGTTTCATCTTTTTACTATATTTGTTGTTTAACTCTTTGAATAACAAGAAAAGTATTTTTGAAAATTAATAAATATGTAACGTCTCGGCCTATATTAGACCTATAACGACTTCAAGAAGAGGATCATTTTCAGGTTCATGGGAACTCTTTTCAATTTTATTTACATGCATTATATATATACATATATATATATATATATATATATATTTGTTCCAATGCAGCTGGCAAACACTTAGACAGCTTGATCTGGATGACTTAAGGCAAGCGCTGCACAGACGTTACTATATATATATAATCAAATTCTGTATCATGTATCTATTTAAAAAAACTCTATTTAAAAAAAAAAAAATGAAAATTAAGGAAGTAAATTTGATACACAAGTGCAGTTCACTCCAAGTTCGAGATTTTCAGAGTTCTCGAATCTACGACCAATCTAAACTCCTGGTCTGCAGCAGAACTTAACTTTCACAAGGCGGGATTTACGAAACGACAAGAGGCTAACTTTGAAAAACAAGCCGAAATCTCCTTCCTATTTAGCTACTTCAGAGAAAAAAATAAAAACACCTCTAGTCGACTCGTTGCAAAACTCTTACTCTCTTCTTCACCAAAATCTCCTTTTAAGACAATCCGTAAAGAGGATGGGGCAGCTTCTCTAACTTGATTGAGCAGACATTTCTCAGCTCGTGGTCTATCGCCCATCACGATGGAATAACTATAACACATCATATTCAATATGTTGTAATTTCTGACCTGTGAAGGTCGCGCAGAAAAATCTCTAATTTATGAGTTTCATGAAACATGATACCGAACAGATATTCGGTATTCTATTTCGGTAACAACCTGTCACTCAAATCTGATAGCATATGCTATCAGATTTGAGAGACAGGTTGTTCCTCATTAGTACAAAACACTGATTGCATGTGATATAACTACCTAGATAAAAAACTCGTCTGTTGCCAAATTTGAGTGAGGAGTTTCTTATATACTTGACAAACAACATACTTTTCTTTCATAAAAAACTCTAAAAACTCTTAAAACGCTAAAACTCTTCCCGTGAAAATGTCCAAATGTTTCAGAATGCAGATAAAGTCATGCAACTAGAATTTATTAAATGAAATTTTAATGAATATAAAGTAAGCATACTAAAAAAAATATACTTAAAAAGTATACTAAAAATACTTTTAATGAATTTAAAGTATTGTCATACTAAAAAAACTGGAAAATATTGTGAATTCACTGATATATAATTCAGATAATCCATGATGTTTCAGGAATTTCAATGAATTTATTCGTCGCCATCACTCATTTTGGTGTCTAGACATTTGATATTCAATATATTATTTTAAAATTTTATTTGATTTTTTAAAAAAGGGGTGAAAATCTCCTTGAAAGGGGGTAATTTTTCGTGATGTATTTCATTTCCTTTTAGAGAGTTAGGCAACGAGGTAATATATATGACCCTTTAGAAACTTCAGAATAAAATGGAGATGAATAGCTTTGTAAAATTAATGTAAAACTTGATTTAGAATTAACAAAAATTTTAAATCAAGTTTTGCTAAATAAATTAATTTAGCTTTTATTTATTTATTTTGTAAATATATTTAGCTTCTGAAATCAATTTTGTCGAATAGATTTGAAGTATAAGTTAATTTGTATACATATCCTAGAATATAAGTTCTAAAAGAAATAAATTAGTTTTATCTCATGAATTCATTTTCGTGATTCTTATTTATTAATATTATTAATAAGAAATAGTTTTAGGAAGAGCTAAGATAATTGAGGTATTTCCATAAATAGTGCCAAAAATTGCTTAGATACAAAAATTCTTTGAGAAGAATAATTATTGAACATTACTGTTTTTCTAATGCAGTTGGCAATACACAGACAGTTAATCACTATACCATGAGCAAGGACTGCACCTTTGTTACTCCTTTAGTACTACCCAGGGGGCACGTGTAGCTTGAAGATAGGCTACGGGCGCGAATAACACTACCCTCACAACGCTCTACGATCCTATTAGACCAGGGGCAAAGGGTTTAAAGTGGATTCCGAACCACTACAAACATGCATGGCACCTCCAGGACTCGAACCCGAAACCTATGGTACCTAGTCCCAGCCACTTGGCTATTAGGCGCCATTGTATATTACTAAGCTATTAATTTTTTAGACAAAATCTCAAAATGAAATTTAAGCGGAAATTATTGTCTATGTTTTTAATATCCGACGTTCCTTTTAAAACCGTATAATTTTATTCCATCAAAAACATTTTACTCACCCTCTTGAAGAAAAAACCAAACTAACGAAAATTTTAAATAAGACCAATTAACGAAATTGATAAATTAAAACTTTCTCCTTCATTTCACTATATATATATATATATATATATATATATATATATATATATATTCTCAATATATGAGTCCCTAACTACCATGCCATGCACAGAAACTAAATGAACTTTTTACTGTATTTTAGACATGCTTTCAAGCATCACATAAAAGAAAATTAATAAACTCTAACAGTAGCGATTACAGTGGTACGACTTCGAAGATTTCAAATAGTAACACCTACTTTTTTTTGGTGTGGAGTCTCCTCTACAATAAAAACCCATAAATAGCGATAGAACGGCGCCTGTAGAGCGAAAGTTCTAGACCTAGATAGACTAAAAAGAAAGGTAAAAAGAATTAATACAGAAAAGCAACAGAAATCCAAAACATTTTATTGTTGTTGTTTTAATGCAGTCGGCATTACAGAGACAGTTACCTTATGCCTCTGTTACTCATTTAACACTACCCTCGAGGCACGTGTAGCTTGAAGATAGGCTATGGACGCGAGGAACATTATACCCAGCGCTCTACGATCCTATTAGACCGGGAACTGCGGTTTAAAGTGTATTCGAACCCCTACAAACATCTACGATGAATGGCAGTGACTGAGTCCAGAAACCTGTGGCACTGAGCGGTGAGAGCTAGCCATTCGCCATCATCAGGACTCCCAGCTCATTTTATTGTGTTTTCACAAATTTTCCCCATAACCCCCTTCTCACACGATGAAACTTTGCAAGCGGCAGATAGTGCATAGCACTGAAGCTCTGCAATAAAAGTGGCAAGAGGGATCTGTTGATTCTGACGTCTGATGGCATCTTTAAAATCAGGTGCAATTTGCGGATTAAATGCATATCCTTTATATTTCAAGTATCCTCACAACCTGAAAACCATTGTAAGGGAGACTGTGTGACATTGGAAACCTCAGAAACATGAAATAGCAAGAGAATTATCTTTGCTACTGTCACGAAGCTAATGCTTTAATAACCGTTTGACAGAAATCTTCACAAAATAAGAAGCATTATCTGGCATCCACAACGTCAGAAAGAGCATTTCGCCGTGGGATATATGAAATCTGAAGTGTATGAACTTAATCTTAA